>RCAB01000069.1:0-204438 GCA_003640385.1 Setaria digitata | reverse complement strand
TTATTATTATCATTTTATTATTATTATTTTATTATTATTATTTTATTATCATTATTTTATTATTGTTATTTTATTATTATTAATTATTTCATTATTGTTATTATTATTATTTTATTATCATTATTTTATTATTATTGTTATTATCGTTATTGTTATTCTTATTAATGTTGAATGTTTTTAATTAGTGTTATTAATATTGTATTTATAAGTATTGACTATTATTTGCATTTTCTTTTGTAATGAAAATGAAGAAGCGTTTCATTAAATGATTACTTAAATGTCTGATGAAAGAGGATGTTGAAATAACAAAGAGAAGACGAATATTTCTACTTCGTATTTATTTCGTTGCTTTGACAGAAAATTACCATTCTTAAAAGATAAATAGATTAGTGATAAGCAGTACCGGTTCTGTAATCCGAGCATACTATTTGTTTATAACGATTCATTGTGTGATATGATAAATATTCATGAATCACTTGAAAAAAAATTTTTTTTAGCAGATCAAAAAACTCGTTTTCCTAGTAAAATTTTTAAAGTTTCTTCATACTCTGTTATTTCTAAAGACCAAAAATGATATCGGATAAGCAAACACTTCAGATCACTGCATTGTCAACTACATTGCAAATATTTTATGCTCTAAATTGAAAATAATTAGAGTCAAGTTTAGAAACTAGCAGTAAGATAAAATGAGAAACCTTGGAACTTGAAACTAATTTTTGTGAAAATGGTTATGATGCATCTTTATTTCAATTATAGCACTTATTGGATAAAAAAAAACATAAACAAAGGTTTCGAACTTTTAATTAGTTCTTTCGTAGAAGAAATCTATATTTTTTTCTCATGTTGTAAAATCATAAGCAAACTTATTCATTTTCTCACTGAAAGGTGATAGATTTTCATAATACTAAAAGTGAGATACCATTTACTTCGTAAAAATCCATTGTTTAACTGTCAATATTAGTTAACATAGTCACGAATGTCACTTGATTTGTAACGGTGTCAAGCAAATAATAGTTTTGATTACTACTGATTATTCTGAGAAATAGTAATAAACTATGTTTATTAACAGCTAGTAACTTTGATCAAGTATCCCAAAGAAAAAAGAGAATAACAAATGAAGCCAAGAAGCAAAATTAGTAAGAAAGTATTTGAGAATTGAGAACAACCAAAATTTGAATATTAGGTCAAATGTATGGAATTAGATGATAGGATACTTTAGGACAAGATTACTTTGGTGTTAATTGGTCAATGGGTCATTTGGCAATAATGTTCCGAAAAGTAGGACGAAATTATTTGCAAACATACAGATTTTCTGAGAGCTCTGTTGAATAAGGCGATGAATGGTCTATAGAATGTCCTGGAATGATTGCCTAATTGTTACACACTTAAAAATTATGCAAAAAGAACCGTACCATTTCGCCCATTCATCCTTTATGCCTTACATTTTCCAATCATCATGGAAATTGTGAAAATTCGACAAGTGAATAATGAAATATACGAATATATGGTCATATACTTTTTCTAAGCCTATCTGTTTCGTCCTCTTCTCCCTTTTAACAAGTCGTTAGAGAGGAAATATGCTGATGAGAGTAAGGATGACCGGTATTGCACGGGTGACAACGAGAATGTCACATCGGGAGAGGGGAATTTCTAGTCAGGACGATACTGAACTGCATAAGGAAAAAGATTGACAACACGCCTGCTGTCACCTCCGAATCTTCCCTTGTTCCCCGTCTTCTTATTCTCTCCTTAACCATATTTTGGTTTCATTTTAGAGTTCAAGTTGCGAGAATTAGTCCAGATAATCTTTTTTCAAATAACCTTTCAGAGTTGCTAAATTTTATGCTTCTTCCTTCTAGAGTTAATCTTTAAAGCAGTCTCAAATCTCTATTTAGCATGAAATTTTAAGGAGTTTTTTTCTTGCAAAGGTAGTCCTAAAATCTGAAATTTGATTTCAGCAATTTTGATCAACTAAAGAATAGCGCTTTGCAAAATTTAGGCGATATTTTTTTATATTTAACAGATAGTGTTAGAAAGTTTATTACTCAAGAAGAAATATGGTAGCTAGCTATACAAAAATTCAACTATCAGTAAATCTCTCAGCAAATAAATCATATGAAAGTTATGTAATTGTTTTTCTTACTCTTTTTTTTCTACTCATTAACCCAAATTTCTCTTTTATCAGTTTTACTACTATTTATTACTTTTATTACTATTCAAATTTTATCCTTAATCATTCTCGAAATTAAAAAATTGAGGAAAAGTAGTGGAATGAAACTGAATTTGAAATAACACGGAAGAATCATTGGAGCAAAATTATTGATATCAAAACCAGTTTCGCAACTCCGAGAAGATTTATTCACAATACGTATTCATCAAAACGAGGCTAAGATTAGTGAAGTATGAGCTTATTGTTTAGTCAGATTAGAGATTAGTCTATCCAAGTCGGGGTAATATTTCATTCTTCTATGCCAAACTGGGATTAACGGAAAATACTCATTTATTGGAAACGCAATGGAACAATTTTATGCAGAAAGAAAAGTGCTGGATGAAACTTTAAATGCGGTAATTACCCATGAATGATTGTTGTAGTTCCTGCTCTTCACATATCAATTAAGGAATTTGGAAACGTAAAACTTATTATATATTACTATTTTTCTTGGCGTTTCTATTCACTAACATATTTTTTTCAGGATTTTAGTTAATAATTCAATTTCCCAAAATTTCAGAAAAATTTAAGCAGTATGCAACCTTCTTGAGCTACAAGAGTTAAGTTGCACAATTATCGGATCAAGCGTATTTTTGCATCATACCATCACAGCGCTTGACATATTTTGATTTTCGAATGTTTAAAATGGATGAAGTGAAAGCTTCGAAGACGCCTCAGCTCATTTACGATTCAGAGGATGACTGATATATAATATCAATTTATGAAATGTTGGACAGACATTTACATATATCCCGGTTCCGATTCGATTCACTGCACAAATGCATCTATCAAAAAAATCTGGAAGATTTTGAAATTTTTTGCAATTTTAATTCAAAAAAAAGAGTGCTAACTTTTGCATTTGTTTAATTAATTTAGTTTTATTCTATCACTGTCAGTTGATTTATTTGCTCATAGTTAATTCTTTTATGTCCTGTGTAAAACACAAAAGCTATTGTATTGAAAATCTAATTTCCTTTCACTTTTGAAATTTTGTATTTTATTCCAAACTGGAAATGGTCCATGAACCATTTATGACTTGGCATAAAATGATTTCATTATTTTGAAGTTAAAGCTCTTAATGTAAAAAAATTTTGGTCAATTGGTTTCAAATAGATTTTAAATTCGGTTCAACTTTCTTTACTCACTTATTAACAAAGAGCAGCAGAACGTGGTGATCACGTCGTTAGCTTATTTAAATTATTAAAAAAGTAAGAGAGAAGAGTAGATAGCAGGTGGAGAGAAGAAAGAAATTGAATTTGCTATTAAATAAGAAATTGTTTTTTTTCACTTTATTCTTCAGCGGCGATAGAACACTTACGAAATTGAAATGAAATCGAAAACATTTAGGTTCTGCAAATATTTAGCCTTCTATTCCTGATCGGGCAAACTGAATATATTTAAAAAGGTTCATTGTAACCTCGAACAAATATTTTGAACTGAAGACTATCAACTGATATAGAGAATTTTATTTATATTTCTCGACTGTGGCTAAATGAGAAATCACTGTGATTCCACTTACAAAAACTGCGATGGAAAATGAAGATTTAGGCACAGGCACAGACTGCAATCGCAGTACTCTTCTCAAAAGTCGTAGGTGTCGCAGCCGCAAATGACAAGTGAGAACAAACAATACAGCGAAATAATATTATCAGTGTTTCTCATATTGTCAGTGCTAATCTAATCATAAAGTAAAAGTTAAATTTATTTTAGGTAAAAACTAAAGTGAACTTTTAGTTAATTTATCGGTTCCAAATTTTCTGGATATTGGACGGTCACAATTGGAATCTTATATATAACATTTCTGAGTTTTACGGGAAGAATTTAACTATTGAATCTCTGTCACGTATTTGGTTTACCGCATCTATCAATCAAAAGCTTATTTCGGTGTTCTCCGATAAATGTATATAGAAAGTTATTCTCGAAAAGACTAACCATGGTAAACGTTTAAGTTATTGTTAGCAAATCTGTTAGGCTCATGTCGGTTGACATTCTAGTCTTCACTAGAAAGAATTCAAGCAACTCACTTCGTTTAAACTGATTCGATCTCTCATAAGAAACCAGATTTTAATTTAGTGTGATTGTTTTTGCTCGTTAAGATGGAAAATAATAGAAAACTGATGTAACCAAATAATGATATCTTTGATTTTCAGTTATCACTTTAACATTATTAACAATTTTAGTCGACATTAGCCACTAATAAAGATTTAATGATAAACATCCGTGCCACAGATTTCTGAATAATTTTATAAAACAATTTTGACAATAAGATGAAACATCTCCTAATAACAGGAAATGAAAACAAGAAACTTCTCAGAAAAAATAACCTTTTTGAGAAATGCCGACAGGCACTTGTTCGCTAAAATGAAAATTGTCAAAGGAATGAATTTGTGATTCTGATAATAAAGGGCTTCTCTACCCTCAGGCAGTTCTCATCATTTGTTTGATTCCATTCTAGCTTTTTGGTAAATCCTTCAGATATCTAACAAGAATCTTTTTTTTTTTTAATAATCACTCCTTTCTTTTTTTGTCACACCTTTACTGATTTGAATTAAGATGAAAATTTTTCCTTCCTTTTTAAAATAATCAATTCTTCACACTGAACTTAATTGACAAGCGTAGCTAAAGAAGTGGGTGAAATAATGAAAAGCGTGATATGACTTGCATACCTCCCTTAGATGGTCGTCCGGAAGTTATCACAAAAATAGATAAAATACAAGTTTGAAGGAAATCTGTTCAAAACTAAGGAATGCTGATACAGGTGATTGGAGAATTGGATTAACGAATGCATGGAGCGACTGGAAGTTGCGATTAACTCAATAGAATATGGATTCAGATTCACTTGAAGTTCCATTTCACAAATGACCATAGCAGTTGTTTGAACCAAGTAGTATTTTTGTCTCATGCAGTTATGCAGCTTTCATCATAACTGAATGATATACTTTCATCACATTTCAGTGGTGTCTTTCAAAGATATCAGTGACAACAACGATGGAAAAACAGAGTGATTGGCAATTTTCGCTTTTTAACTCACAACATAATTCGGGATTCTAGTATGATACGTGTCCGTACGTTGAATCAATGAAGGAACGATGCAAAACGCTTCTCAAATCCTTTTTTCTAAAGAAAAGAAAGCAAAAGTGGATGGCGACTTATGGCTCCGTATGAAACTTTTTGTATAAGTAATATTGGTTACGAAAATGAATAATTTTTATCTTATAATCTGTAGTTTATCATATAGTTTATCTTATAATCTTATATTTTATGATCTGTAGTATAACCTGTAGTCAAAAAATCTGTAGTTTGAAAAGCTAAAAGTTTTTTCTTTTTTTTTTTTTAAAGTTTGAATGGATCTGAGACTAAAGTAACAATTGTCAATTTCAGGTACAACAAACAGAAGCAAGAGCAATTCCAGATTTTGATTTTCTGCAATTGCGTTAGTGAAGAGAAAAAGAAATGAAATATAATAAAATTTCCCTTTGGAAGCTTAGACAGCAATTATTAGTGAATAAAATCATTACTAATTAATTAAAATATGACCCATTGCAATAAAACACCTTGACATTACGAATAAATTCGTTATTTATGATAATAATGTAGCATTGTAAGAGTGAAGCTAGTTAAAGCATCTTCGAAAAACTATTTTGTTCTCACAACCTTGAGTAGAATGAATGATTTCTTTTAAAGTGAATTCCTGAAGTAGTATTAGAGGTATGGAGAGCACTCCAGTTTTTAAAAAGCTTAATTACGAGTTCTAGTAGTTGAGACTAAATATTATTCCAGCAGTAATCAACAATTTTAACAATAATTGCCTATATTTAAAAAACATGAAAAGCTCTGTCAATAAAGGCAGTCAATGATTAAAACGATATCATTCTTACAGAAGAATGATTGTATTTTACAGTTTATCAAAATTAACGGAAAAAAGTTAGAAGTCTAATTTGATAATTGCCACTATTGTGTATCAACAATATTCAAACTGCTTTCAAAAGATGAGCTATTTCATGATATAAAAATAAAATTCCTTGCATTCAATCACTGCAAAATTATGTGGGATATTTGTTTAAATGAGGTAGAATGCCGTCGTTCGAATTCATCATGACTTCCGATTTTTTCATGCCTGATATGTGATAGTTCAGCGGGTAGTTGATATAAGTTTTATGCTTGGTTTCTCAGTCGATCATCAATCACAAAGTTCTTGGTGTTGATTGTAGATGTTACAACGAAACCGGACAATAAGCTAAATATCTAGTTTATTTGATTTACTGTGGTTAGATTTAAAATCTTGTGTTAATTGAGCTTCGAATAATGTTTTTGTTAGTGGTAAGATTGGCCGACCGATTGGTTCAATCTGAAATTTCAATAGTTAAATTCAAAACGTCGTGTTTGAAAGGACAAGAAAGTTGGATGGAAAGAAAAAAATTGGTCACATGTTCGGTAAAATGGAAAATTATTAATTAGCTGGCAGCACGTTTGGAATAAATCTCTGAATTTTCTGATGAAAATTATTTGCTACTGATTCTACTTAAATGTCATTTTTATAATTTTTGAACAGTTTTAGAAATCAGAAACAGTGCATTCAAACTTTTCCATCTGATGTGACTTCTACAGCGCACAAATGGCAGCTACTCATATAAGCGTGGGGTTCTTGCAGATGCCACGGAATCCTGGCTGTCCCATTATTCAGTACAAAAATCCCAGTAATATTGCTGACGATTACTGCACACCTGAAACGGTGATCTATTCCGGAAAATAATGGATATTCGTTATACATGCTAACTGTTATACATATATCCATTACTTCCAAAGCACTGAATTTCATCATCATTTGTCATAAAAATATGACTTTTTTAATTATGAACCAAACTGAAATAACTGGTTATATGCGCTTTTTTTTTGGCAAATTTTAGCAAAGTAGATTGAAGTTAGTCTCATTCCAACTGGTACGGAACTACCAGTTACTTAAGTGCAGAACCTATTAATTAATTGTTTGGTTAATCTTATCAAGCACTACGGCAGAGTTATAATGGTGCCATTCGTATCACAAGGATCTTGAAGAAGGTTTCGTACAGACTTATATTCTCAACTTAAATTTAAATTTATTAAAGTTCAAGCAGATAAATTGTAAGAGTGACAATTACCTGCCATTAAAATTCACAATAATATGCTCATAAAATCGTTGTAATCTATTCACGAACTCTTGCGGTGTCTCATTTGTTGGAAGTCGGTCAAGTTCTAATAGTGGTGCATAGTCTGTTTGTTCTGAGAGAATACCTTCTCGTTGCAACTGAGAATGAAAAGCCAGAAGTATTTGCTTATTGACTAGAAGAAAGAGAAATGAATTGACATTTAGATTTGTTGAAGAAGTAATTTGTACTGATGAACTGGATTACAGTAAGTATACCTGTTCAGTAGTAAGCCAATATCTTTGGGCAGTGCCCCGAAATTCGGCATATTCAGCCAATGATGGTTCCACGCATAAGCAGCAATCATCGATATGCAAAGAACGTTGGACTGAACGAGCTGTTTCAATGCATTTCAGCTCAGGTGATGTGAAAATCTTAAACACTGTTGCAAATGTCACATGTCAAATGTTTGAGGGACCATCCATCAGCAGCTTCTTCGTGTGTTTATGACCTATCAGTTTCGAAAGTACTGCTTTCTTTGTTTCAAATTGACTTACAATTAAGACCGAATAACGAACAATGATGAAATATTAGGTGCGCTAACGATTTGTGGTTCGTAATTGGCCAGTTGTATACCTCGCCCAATCAGGGCAGCACATATTTTACCGTGTTCTGTAATTGGCGAATCCATCTGATAGTCCTTGAGAGGTCGCCTGCAACCGCTTTTAAGCGCATAAATCAGCGTAGGGTCAAGTTTACTTAAAGTCTCCTATGTCAAGTTTACTTAAAGTTCAATTCGTCTTCCTCACTTCTGGTAAATTAGACACCGTTTTATTTTTAACTGTTAACGATAAATGGATGCTTGTGTAGTAAGTGAGAGGAAGTAGAGTAAAATTTTTCAAGAATTAAAGAATGCAAAATTTAAAAGACAAAGAGACAGAAAAAGTGAAAATAATCTTCTCTATTAGTGTTGTTCCTAATTATTCAGTAAAGCAAATCATCTAACTTTGAAATGGCCCTCACCAAAACTTTAATTTTTGGAAGGCTCAAGATCCTAATTATTTCATTTTTCTAGCTAGTCTTTTATGATTTGATTTATTCGGCTTTCACTGATCAGAAAACCAGACACTTCTGTCCACCTTAACAAATTTACCGCAATAAAGCAGACGGCATATTGAGGTCGTAGGGCCTATATGCGGCTTCACGTCCACTTCTAACGAAGGCTCGATTAAGCCAATTGGGGAATATCAGTTCCATTGTTTCAGCATTAGTTAAGCCTATTAAAGTGAGCGAACATGGCCGCTGAATCTTAAAAGGAAACATTTCAACCAATGTTTTCGAAATTTTCTCATAATTTTAAGGAACAAATAAAAAAATTTAAATCCTTACTTAGCGTGATTTCTTGAAAAAGCATGAAAAATCACAACATAAGAAAAATTTGCTCTGGCAATGTAGTTATGAAAAAAGACTTTCATTGGCTATATAAACATTGTCAAATGAATTTACCTTTAGACTAGCAATACGAGTAGACAATGATACTGTGCGGAATGTTCTAAAATGCCAACACTTCACATAACAATTCTTAAAGTGATGATTCAAGCTAAACATCCTTGTAAAACTTCATAATCAAGAATTTTAAATTAAAACTTGATTAAGATCTTTTAGGCTCTGTCAAAGTATCTGGTCTATAATTTATATATTTTTGTTATTTAATGAAATCAAGCGAATTCTGAGCTATCTAACTATCTGTATTATCATATATTTTATCTTATTTTTTTTTTTTTTTTTAAGAAAATGATAAAAGACTGTTAATTCTTGAGCTGTAAGGTAAACCTTGCCTTAGATCTTCTGTCGAAGTTTTTTGTCTATAATTTTTATATTTTTTTGCAGTTGATGACAGAATTTTTGCTGCAAAAGATGTATTTAACAGTGTTTATCGCTCTATCAAACGAACAATACTTACCGAATCCAAATAATTTATTTGATATGGAGTAATAATTAAAATTTAAGACTGTCTCTTTCTGATTTTCATTTAAATTTTTAATCAAAACAATAAAGGAGCAATGCAGAAAGCATCCTCGGTAACACACACTTTCTAGGTACTGGTTCCTTTTTGGACTTATTGGTACTGTTTTAAAACAGTGCTTCAAACTAAAAGCCTTAAAAGCACTGAATTGATCGGTTCTTGTGATCAATGACAACTAATAATAATCGAGGACTTAAAATTTAATTAACCTCGTTGTTTTCGTTGATTGCTTATTGCACCACCTGTTTCAATCCATGTGTTATCCTGCCCATAATTCATACCTTCAATACTTGATCTTTTTGTTAATGTATCTAATCAATGCTATTTATATTTTACACATTGGGTTTTAAAACAGCTTGATTAAAAATCTTTCTCAAAGTTCTAGGTCTAAGATTTGAAATCCAAAGATAGGGAAGGCAAGCTTAGAAAGAGCATGCAGCACTTTTATTTTTGTAAACTTGACCAAATTCCAGTTCACATTAAAATTTAACTAAATTGAATTCATCTACGTCAAACGAATCAAGTGAAAGATTTAAATTTCATACTACTGACTTCTGGACATCTCTAACAGACCATACGTTATTAGAGTGGTCTAAGTAAGTGAATTTTTGCAAAAGTCCGACAAACCGGATAAGTTTTATAAAATTTTCTCATATTATGCATATTTGAAATTAAAGAGGATCTTTTAACCTAAATACTTCGCACGTGATAATGATTTCATTCTTTTCTCAAGTCAGTTGATGACTGCTGGGTGTTCAGTCTACTCCCTGTTTTGAGTAGATATTTATATACTAATAAGTGCATTCTCGAACGGATGTGTTCTATTCCTCTTTGATTTGATGTATCATGATGGAAACAAATCATTTTTTCTGTAGTTTATTAAAATCATACGAATTCATCTCTCAGTGGAGAACTTTAAGTCAAAAGTTCCTTTTAATTTAGGTCGAGTTAAAAGGAAAAAAATCATCAGTAGTTTGGAACGGACCTAGACATTCACGATTGCCAAAGTAGAAATGAACAAGTATCCTTGTAGATGAGTGAATTACCTGTACCACGTTGTGCATCGGATGCTTATCAATACATCAATCGAATTATCGAAAACACTTTGGAGCAAACAGAACAAATATTGCTAAAATTGAAAACGCGACGCGATGACACGATAATAAACGTCAGAAACAAGACAAGTATCTTCTAGAATCTCTTTTATCTCAAATTCAACTGAAAGAGTCAAATACATATATGTACAAAACGTGGCGTTTGGATGAGAACATCAGGAATGAAGAAGTTAGGCTAATGTGCACATCAAATCTTGCAGATTATTCCCTTTTGGAAACTTTATTTTTATTAGTAGCAGAAAAGTGAGATCATCACCGAACTTCGGAATAATTTTAAAACAAATTTGAATCAAACCGTAAATCAAATTAACACTTTCAGTAAAGTTGAGTGAAAGATCTGTAGAAAAGCATGATAAACGTGCAGTATATATGCAACATCGGCCAAATAACGTTGGACGCAGTGCTAAAAAAGACGTAAGAAATTAAGCATTTTATCAAAAAAGAGAGGAAAGGTATGATACTTTCATATGATATTAAAACATTACGACTAAAATTTATCAGGTGAAAGGAAAATTTCTTCGTTTTATTAAAACTAACAAAGTGTAGGACTTTGTCAAAAAATGTCATGTATCATGGGATATGTTGTCAAGGTTGAACAGCTATATGGCATTAAATTTCAGCGACATGACAGCGGAACTGAAATGCTGCCAGCTGTGACATTGCAGTATCCGCGAAAAACAAATAACGCATCTTGGCAGCTTACGGACTTGTTGCATTTTCCTGTGGACAACGAGGAACGAAATTTACGATTCACAGATCGAATTTTCACCTCTCTTGACCAGAAATCTATAATGCTGATGCGGGAGTACGATGATTCCTTCAGTCGAGTAAATCGACACCAGGGACCTGAATTTAGTGATTGCTGTCAAGAGCAATCAAAACGAAAAGGTCGACATCAGGGACATGCCGAATCAGAACTACAGAAGTTGGTATATTACTATCGGCAATCTGAAGAACCCTGGTTTAGTGAATTATATGACTAACAATCGATTTTTGAATAATTCGCAGTGTTTTCCTAATGATCTTATTTTAACGGACAATTTCAAAATTTGCGCTGCAACAGCTTAATAACAATAACTGGCTGCAATAGGATTTCATATCAGCCACAAGAAAGAAGCATAGGCGCAGACTGCTCAACTCCAGTTGCCGGTACTTGGCCAAAGCGAGTTCAGCGTGGCAGATTGCTCCAAAAACAAACAGCATCCAACGAATTGATGTGCCGAAAACACCATCAAGGGAAATCTCAAATGCAGAAGTCCAAAGTTGATGGAAAAAAAAAGTTCTGAATTCTGATGTCCACTGCCTGCAGTACTTATACTATTCGTGTTCAATTCATTTTCTTCCTCAGAATCCTCTCATTGGTGCAGAAACAAAAATAAGATAAAATGGAATCATTGGTTAAACACCGCTTGCGATTCTGCCTTAACACTTATCTATTCCTACCAATCTTATTATTTCTACTTGCTCCATTTGGGACACCATCTTAAGCCATGTTATAGATTTCCTAATAAAGAAGAACTCTCATCTCAGCAGAATATGTCTACCTCATCATCCCGTACTAATTTGACAGCTGAAGATGAGTTCAAATCCAGGAGTACAGAAGATGATTATTGTACGGAAAGCAGTGTTGAATTCGTAAGT
The DNA here is from genome assembly GCA_003640385.1 of Setaria digitata. Lineage (NCBI taxonomy): Eukaryota > Metazoa > Nematoda > Chromadorea > Rhabditida > Setariidae > Setaria > Setaria digitata. The sequence continues at coordinate 192,324 of RCAB01000069.1, read as the reverse complement.
CTGTCCATTTAAAATCGTATAAATAAGAGGTATTACTTTTTTTACTTTTTCTATTACTCTATATATGGTAACTTTACAATTAAAAGTGCAAGGATTTACGAGAGTTTTTGAATAAAAAAGTAATTTCAGTTCATTAAAAGTATTTCTCAAATGCATGTTAGGAAAAATTTCACCTTTGTTGAAGTAGTGGTTATGTACATGTGAATTATAAGTGAGAAGAGAAGAACTGTCAACGTTTAAGTATTTTCAATTAGTCAGAGGAGAAATCAGGAAAGAAGCAAAACCAAACAGGAATGTGCCATAAAATTAAAGGCCAGATATGAAATGGAAAGCTGCAGCAGTTTTCAGTTTGACGAGCAAATGACATCCAGTGGAAACAGTAGTGCTCACTGTAGCAGACGATCATCTTCTGATACATCTATTCACTTTCACTCTTCACCGACAGTTGACATTCAGGATAGTCTGCATTCAGTTTCATTGAATTTGAACAAGAAAAAAAAACTTGAAAGAATAACGTTAAGTTGATTTAAACAAAAATATGTTCTTTTAAATGCAGTGACAGTTAAAACTGCGTGAAAGTAAACGACAGAATAATGGAAAGTAGAGAGTAAAATGAAGTTGTTAGGATTTTCATCGAACTAAACTGCATTTACGATATATAAATATCCAAAAATCTTTCAAAAAATTTCTTTAATCTTAAAAACAATCTGATTTTGAATTGGAGTTAAAGTAAGTTGTTGAAGTAAATATTAAACTAGGTCAAAAAACCAGACGAGAAGTCAAATATAGGAAGAATGTAAAATCGACTAGTGCATTGGAGCGTGAACTAGCTATGGAACATCCCTCATCGCCAGGTATAAGATTTATTAATTAACAATTCTGCTACGATACATCCACGTTCTTCTTGTTTTTCTTCACTTTTTTTATTCCAGGTGATGTGGCATTAGTTTTTCAACGTTAGACTACTTACCTCAGTCATTAACACAAAGAAACACCTTTTCTGATAGTTTCACCATCTTATTCTTGATACTACGTGGTTAGATAGTGATCAGCTGGACAGGGTGATATTCAGAGTACAATATCTGCCATCTGTACTGATTAACCATGATGACAGGTGATTTGATAGAAATTCAAGACAGTAGAGTAATTTAGAGGATGATGAAATGAGTGTAACCAACAAACGATTAGTTGCTGAAAAAAAGGACGAAATTGGACACCGGAGGAGAAAGGAAAAGAGAAAAAAGCAACAGCTGTTACAGAAACAACGTTCACTTACCTTTCTTACGGGCCATCTGCCGAAACATTCTCACACATCGGTAGTCGATCCCAAAGGACGCCACAAAGTAAACACTGTTTTGAATGAACTTTGACATTTTGCATTAGAAAGGCATGCTAACTGATTATTATAATAAACATTCGTTTGGAAGAAGTGTCCTAAATCAGTGTGTTAAATATTCTCGCTTGGATAATTCGAGAATAGCTTAACTTTTCTTTCAGTTGGTGTAGAGAGTGTTGAGATCGATATTCAGGCCTGAATCGTGTTTCAGATTGTGATGAAAGGGTGGAAACCGCATTTCAAAGTGAAAAAGATATGGTTACAAGATCTTTCGAAGGAATAAAATATTCTAAAAAAAGTTAAATTTTGGTTGCTAATAACTGGATGTTAGGAAAGGTGTTTGTTATTTACTTTCAGTTCTTCTGGAGGTAGAAGTAAATAATGAAGTAATTGAAACTGGTGAGTTTGTATCCATGTGCTCAGTTCCTAAGAATTTTTGATAAGTTAAAATCTTTTAAGAAATATAGCAATGTGAAGCAAAATTGCTTTAGGATGGTGATTGCAATAACACTTCAGATTGTCGTCAACGTCATGATTCGGATTGTAAATATGAAATTGTTTAATAGACTTTAAATTTGAAGAAGCTTTTTTCTTCTCAGCTTATGCTCTTGTAAATAAAAACATCCCTTAAGAATTCAAAACTTCACACAAATTACGGGATGAAATCCTCCAACAGCTAAATGAATTAATATCCAAGAAATGGAAATTAAGATACAATATACATGTTCGAGGGTTTCTGCAAGAAACAAAAGAGAAATAAGAAGCAGTCGTAGGAAAGATCTCTTGCATTTGTCTTTCTTGAAAAAATTCTCTCTCCAAGTTTCAGTAGGAATTAATATTCATCGTCATAAAAAGGAAGGAAGAGGGCTTATCTTACTGAGTACTGGTGAAAACGATTAAAACAATAGAAGGCAACTATGACAGATGTCATCCATGTTGCCTTCTGGTCGTCACTGCGTGGATTGGATGGATGACATTGCAGTAGATCGCGTTGTTATCGCATTGTCTTTGTTCAAAGGATGAAAATTTGTGGGCAGCAACTATAAATCATTCTGGACGCTTTAGGTTACCAGCTAACCTTTGACACGATATTTATGGGAAACCCTTCAAGTTGGGTGTCAACAAGTGGAGTGAAATATTTATTAGCTTGTTGCTACTGTATGCCACTGTTTTTATGTATTTCTTTCAGTTAGTTTTAACTACAGTACGAAACGGTTCCTCAAAGTGAAGTGTAAATGAACTGCTGCACAGCAGAAGTGGATAATTAATAGAATAGTGATCAGATGAAAGAGCACCCGGTGATTTGATATCACTGAGAAATATATCGATTGAACGGCTGATGTCAGTGATAACATACATCGCGTAATGTGCTCATGGAGGAACTGTAACCTTCTCTATTTTTAGTAAAAAATATTTCTGAAGACAAGAAGGGTGAAGGAAGAGGAGAAATTGCTGATTCTGACAATTTCAAGGAGTGAGAAGTCCTTCCTGCTTCTCCTGTTCCACTCAAGCTAAAGGAGAAATTGGATGGACGAATAAAAATTTGTGCAGAAGTGTAATTCATCAAGCTTGTAATTGGAAAGCTATACGACTGAGACGAAATACGTGAAAGGTAAATGTGATACCGCGTATTTTATAGACGTAGGAATATGATATTCTACTATTCCTTGCTCATTCTTTTCTTCTTTAACATAGAAATGGAAAGAATGAGTGAAGATTAGCCAAGAAACAATAAGAGTAGTTACGGCAGTGTTACACAAGGGACAGAACACATTCCAGCTTTTGGAATCTATTGTAAAGAGTAGTATTATAATTGTCGTTAACGCAGCAGCCTGGAAATAGCACTGTTTCTTTGATTTACTTCGCATTCAGCTTCCTTTTTGCTTCTAAAGACTTTCTACCTTAAATGTGATCAAAAATTCGCATTACAACTAAATATACTCATTGCTAATTATTCATTTTCGCTTAATGTAATGCCTCTGATTTGAATTGAAAAATAGACTATATTTGTGATTATTAAATTACGAATGATTGCATATGCAGGATTAACGGAAGTTGGCTTTTACTAAATATATTGAGTTTTTTTAATTTTGAAATATCAGAAGTGAATTTTTGATCCTTTTAGTGAAGAAGAGAGTACCAGTTCCAAGCTATCGATACCGACTGATAAGTAGGGAGGCCCCATCAGGTGACTTCCTTTCTCGGCCTTCTCATCAAATGTTTCTCCAGCTATTTCCTTCATAAATGGTGAGCCCATTTCAACTGCTAAATCTCTACTACCGTCTTCTTTCCCATCGCCTATATATGATATTTTGGCAAATTTGTTTTAAGTTTAAACAAATTATTCTGTTAGATAGTCTACACAATTTGTTTCCTTCCAACTGAAGCTAAAGTCTGCGAAGTTTATTTCAATATATTTTATTAATAATATTTTTCGAGAGATTTGAATTTAAAAAGTTTTGCTTATATAAAAATTTCAAAATTTCGTCGCACTCGCCTTCATTTTGCTTCTACAGACATTAAATTTTTGTCCACTACAATGCTAACTAAGACAACAGGTGTCAAGTGACAATGAACAAGTACGACGCTATCCTCGAAATTGATCCCATTATTTAAATCATATGCTTTGGACCATCACAACAAAGATAGGCGATATTGGAATGCTATAAATTCTGATCAACAGTTTGATCTAACACCATATAATTTCAAGATATTACACATCGAAAATCTGTAGTGTTCATCTCTTCTCGTCCACAGCGTGTTATCCCATTGGGTGACATCAAATTCCATATCACTCAGATTCTCCTTCTGCAATTCCAGTTTTAATGATTGTGTAACAGTGAGAAGAAATGTTCCAAAAAAGACATTGACCAGAATGTTAGTGAGTAGTGGTCCAGTTGATACAATGTTCAATCATCTCATATATCAAGATCCCTTATCAGTAGTAGGATTTTGCAAGTGCTTTCAGAAATCCAGAGAGTTAATTGCATCCAATTCAAAATCAAGAAGAAAGTCCAAATAAAAACTAAAATAAATGAAGACTTGAACTTGTCTTTTGTCAATACCTGCAAAAATCGAACTCTGGCGTTTTGGTGAAGAAATAAAAATTAACTCTTCCCTTTTTCGATATTACGTGGAGAAACGAAAAGATTGAAAAACAGACCTTGGTAATCTGTCCCTAATAAATTTCCTAGTAGATGTTGGTTGATCTTACAGAATGTTGCGATTCATTTGTCTTCTTTTTAATCATTCTTTCAAATCGTTCCCATCTCAGCGGTACACTTTGCTTTTTCAACTGAATATAACTGTTTTCCTCAGAGTTGCTGCCCTTTGAACTTTGAATTTTTTTGTGCTGTTGTGATTGCCTAACAATATACGGTCAAACATGATGTCAACAAAATGGTGAGGTTGCAAAAGTTGACTTATGCAAATGAAAATGTGGAACTGATGGTGGTTGCGATGGCTAATTTTCGAAACAATTTACTAATTATCAAAATTTTCTAATTAAATTATTACAGACTCATCCACTTAAAATCTTTCTAGTGGACAAGCATAATGGATAAGAAAGATTATGCTGAAAGACGAAAAAAAACATCAATGTCTAGCATAGACTCGTCTTACTAGTACGACCAGAATAGAATTGTCTTAGCAATTTTAGCCATATGTTTCATTTTAAAATGGATTTTTAATTCATTATTTTTGAACTCTCCGAATCTATCATTAACATGGAAGCGACTTCCATCTTCAATGTATCGTCATAACACTAGAACTTAGTTTGCAAGTAGAAATATGCATTTTTTAAAAAAAAAAAGGATAGTAGTGGTCTACCTTATGCATCTCAGAATCCACTTATCAATTATATTAGAAATTAATCAAGCCAACAATTTCTATCCTAATGAACATCAAGATTCACATGTGCCACGGTTTCACTCAAACGCTTTCCCTTCTACCTATCTTATCTGCCTTGTTTTCTCTTATACACCTCCTCAGATTTTAGTTTTTCAGAAAGAAGTGACAGAAGACAACAAGTCCACTCTTGTTTTCTGCTTCTGGTTTTCTCTGAATCTGAAATTAAGTTACAGATTCCAAAGCACTGTCACTATCTTCTCATGCACTTAAAGATATCGACTCGCCTCCTTGTATCACTAAATTCTACCAGTTGAATTCTTATTGCAATACCACTGACCTGAACATTTGTTCCTCAGCACCTTGTCCAGTCGATTTTGAACGTTTTTTTTCGTTCCCTACATCCGACTTCATTCCAACGAACAATTTTGTGAATTCGAGCTTTATTGTGAATGACAACAGTAATAAATGGATGATTTTTATTTCCTGATATCTTTACATACTGTCCACTCTTTCCGTGTTAAATCTACATAAAAAATAATCAGTTGCAATAATTTGCATAAAAATCAAATTACTAGTGGTTTTTCTTAAATCTGAACAATAAGTTCCATTTCATCTGTTTTCCTGTCAACTTCGGTGAGTAGCTGCATCCACGCCTTTTTGATAACTAATCTCATCGTAGACTGTTGCTATCCCATGGCACTTCTGTCTTGCTACCAAAGTGTACAGTATCGAGTGTGATCGCCACATTGTTGCAAAAACAGCTTAAAATGGTTAGTTGCCATAATTTCAACAATAGCGTAAAACTTTATTAACTAGAGGTTGCGTGCGCGCAAAACTCAACCTGAAATATTTCTGCTTTTAACTTGAAATATAGTTAATGCAAATCATGGGTATTTCTTTGCGCTGGCGTATTTTTTTTTCTAAGTGGATAATATATTTTATACTCCTACTTAATGAGACAAACTTGTCCTGATTTTGTTTTTGATTATAACAGCTCCTGGAAGCGCAATCAATTACTTAGTTGAAAGTGTTATTTCCAGTATTTTCTAATTACTCATAGAAACATTAAATTATTTTCAAAGTTTCGAGGATGTCCTATTACACTGTATTAAATTTCTGCTAAAAATCAAATTGAGACTGTACGAGATCAAGATTTTTGAAACAAACAGGTATGCTGTTGACAAGAACTATGACTAAAGAGAAGTAAAATATAACTACTCAGGACGACGGTGAAACCGCTGAATAGGATTTATTACTGAGTACATAAATCAAAGTGACAGGAAGAAAAGGCTAAGTTGGAAGAGGTCGAGTCTCAGACTCCATCTTCCAGTTCTTCGGTTTAACGTACTTCACGTTGTTTCCTCACAGCGCAGCCTCGATTTATCCTGTAGATATTGCTGGAATCAGCACAGAAACCCCTTCCGGGTAGGCGATATCTGAAGTAGCTGTTCTTCTGCTACTGTAGATCCCTTTGCAACGTTTTTCTCCAGCTTTTCTGAGCTTTCTCATGTCATTAATGACAACGATACCACCTACAGTAATGTGTCATGTCTGGGGNATCCCTTTGCAACGTTTTTCTCCAGCTTTTCTGAGCTTTCTCATGTCATTAATGACAACGATACCACCTACAGTAATGTGTCATGTCTGGCGTAGGGCGTAAGTCGAATCTATCCACGTCGTTGGCAGTCCTTAATTTCCTGGATTAGGAATGTAGCTAATAAAGTTTTACAAACAATGGTTAAAGTGTATAATTTCCACAATGCGCAGATTTCTTCGCGGCCTTGCTGACAAGACAAAGTGGTAGGGAGAGATTTGAACTGATAATGATTCATAACTAAAACCTGAAATAAGCTAATCAACAACTTGGTAAAATTGTACTGCAGCAGAGTTCAAAATCGTAGCATCGCTGCATACGATTAGAAAATAGAAAAATTTGCGCACTGAAGTTAAACAACATTAATGAAATGCTACCTAGAAGCACTAGGATTCTTAGCTTAGTACCTTCGATGAAGCTGAGCCTAAGTTCTAAATACTGCACGACAGCAGCACAAACATTCATATAAAATAATACATGGTGACTACAGCTATATATAAATGAAATATTTCCAGATAAAATTCTGATTGAAAATTGGAAAAAAAAACATAGTTAACACAGAATGATAAGCCAAACTATAAGCGAAGCTAAAAGCTTCCAAAAGACTCACTGCACCGTGTACAATATAATAAAAATTATGTGTACAGCGCATACTGGTTTTCATTGACTCGTTTAAATTTATAGTATCGAATTTAACTTTATTTATCTTTTACTCTTAGTGGGAGTGAAGTTCAATGAAGAAATGGATGAGTAGAACTTGAGAAATCTAGTGAGGAAAAAGCTGGTTCAGTGCTAGTGTTTCGCATTTAATCTTTTTATTGATGGTATGCAGGTGCAAAACGAGAAATATTTCAATACTGATATGAGGATATTTTAATAGCGATATTTTAAGTCTGAACTTAAGAGGAGTTTGGATCTGAATTTGAGCTTAACTTCTGGCTCGAATTCCATTGAGATATCTAGATAATTAAAATTTGCGCAGTTACGGGTGTGATTAATTTTCTTTCAAAAAAGCTGCAAAAGTTCCACTGTCCAGTTAAATTTGAAACCAGATGGACAGTTAATTAACAGGCTGTGCTACACTGGAGGAGAAGGATACTCCAATGTGACTGAGCAAATGCCTCAAATTCACACCGAAGTGCGAAGCAACATTTTTCATACCACCTCAGTCAAATTGTTATACTCCTTTCCATCGTCGCCTACCCACCAATTTGACAGAAATAGCAAACCATTTTATAGCCGCCGGTAAAGACACATATTGCGATTACTTGTTAAAGAATCTTTTGATATTGCATAATAGTTTGAAGGAAGAGAGGGTGGCTTACAGTGGCTCGAAAAAGGAGTGTAAGGAAAGGCTAGGTGTTTGGGTAGTCAAGAGGTCGCGAGTTTTCGAGGCTCGGCTAGCTTTCGTTTTTCTTCGGGGTGCTACGGCACTAACGTATTGTTGTCTGCTTTTAGAGAAGTTCCACATCTTATCTCACTTCTCACTAAATCATTTGCAATGGATTCAATTCATTTCGAGAAGGTTGTTTTTCAACTTTTTAGAAATAATTTCTGTAAATATGATCGAAACTCTCTGAACTAGTTATGTTTGACTTAATATAGTTGATTTCTATTTGACTGCTCAGGAAGCCATTATCGAAATTAAGCCTTAACCTAGTTGTAGGGGTGAGATACATTCTGAGCATCTGTGGTACTTCTTGCGGATAATCATGTCTTATCATCTTTTATATTTCAGCAGGAAGCATCATTATGCGCTCAACATGCAGTAAATATGCTGCTTCAGGGTTCCTATTTCACAGCTGTTGATTTAGCTGAAATTGCTTCTGACATCGATAGCCGTGAAGGAAGAGTAATGAATGAACAAGATGTGAGAAGCCACAATGTCGACGACTCGGGTTACTTCTCGCTCCAGGCAAATGAATTATATTTCATTAAATTCGTAAGTTACTGGAGTTTAAACCTGGTTTCAGGTAGCCTCACACAGAGAAAGAGATGGATTGACTGAACGGATGATTTGCAAGTAAATTTTTTAAAATTGGTGTAGTTATTAACCACTATTAAGCTTCTGCTCTGTACTTTATAATTTAAATAGCGAAGATTCCTGAATTATTTTGTCAGTACTTGTCATTTCAGAAGAGAGTTCTTGTGAAATGACAAAGGTAATTGTTATTCAAAAAGTAATGAAGTAGATTGTCACCTAAATTATGTTGTTGCTTCTGAATTTTTGAACGGGTTTCTTTGATGGAAAAATTTAGGTCATCGCTGAAGCACTCAAAGTTTTCAATCTGGAACTTATTCCTTTTAATAATCCTCGCGCGGTGGCTTATCGTGATGATCCAACGTAAGTACTGATTGAAGAATTATTATTCATGGTAATTCTCAGTAAGCCATAATATTTCGAATTCGAAGATTGGAATTAAATTTAAGAAGACTTTCTTCTGCCGTCCCAATTTTAATGCTAGTTTGGCTAGATACTTTGTCATTTCCTTTTATTGTAGGATAGCTTCTTAGCCTCGTCAAAATGTACTAGTCCAATATCCTTAATGTGTATAATATTGTTTTAGTTATACTTAAGCTTTGTTTGGATTTTTTATCAGTTCAACAAGGTTTTGACAAAGTATTTAATTTTCAGATTAGGACAGGCCTATATATGTAATTTGAATGAACACTGGTTTGCCGTTCGTCGTCTGGGCTTTCAGTGGTTCACGTTGAATTCGTTGCTTCCAACACCGAGACTTATTTCGGATACCTATCTCAGTCTTTTCTTCGCTCAACTAGTCAATGACGGTGAATAACAATATTACATCCAGTTGCGTAGTGGTCAGGAAGATAGTTTTGTTTTATTTTTTTCTTAGCTTTAGATTTTAATTTTAAGGAATAATAAATTTATTAGTGTGATATAATGAGTTAATGTCATTTAGAATGATTCTCATTCTGCTTTATTTCTTGAAAGAATAGGATTCTTGTAGTTTGTGGGAGTCTACACGCCTAGTATTAAAATATTAATAGTGAAGAAGTTAGAAATTCTTTCAAATTATTTTCTATATTTTGTCGAATAAGATTTCCGTACTTTCATTGTAAAGTTTAATCAGATTTCTAGGTTATTCTATATTCGTGGTAGAAGGTGTTTTGCCATTGTGTATTGCTGATGAACAGCTTTCTCAATTCCCTGTTGATCCGGCATTAGCAGGCATAAATGATTTGATTTGTGAGAGTCAGTCAAAGAATCTTGGTATTACAAAGGTTGAAACAGTGTGCAGTGAAGAAGTATGTTGTTTGATTTGTTATTAATTTACTCGGGATAAAACTTCATTCTTTTTCAATTTGTCATGTTATAATTTACGAAGAGGTGAGACCGAAATTGAGGTGATCGCTCGAAAAGGAAGGATATGGATAGAGACTTTGATTTTTAAAAATTTTTATCTGATTAATAGTTTTTATCAAATTCTTTTTTGTATAGGTTGTAGATGATGAAGATTTGCTGCTTGCTGTAGAACTGAGTCGACAAACGATGAAGGAAGATTGCGCTCAGAAGGTACTTCATAGTACTTACTGTCTCTGGTATATTTCACTCTGTGCTTTTAAATACCGGACTGGAATATTTTCTTTTCTTAAAGAGATTGCAGGTTGCTCTGTTCTGTGACTCTAAATGTCATTACGTTACAGGAGACGCTGAGCAGTAGCATAACTGATGTGCAAGATGAAAATGTTTCGGATTCAAATGATGAAGAGTTCTTGGAAAGGCAGCTTCAGAAAGCTATTCAGTTGAGTCTAGAGAGTTATCAAAATCGGAACGAAATGGAATTGTCTGAAGCAACATCGAGTGCAGATGGAAGTGAAATATTGGCAACAATTAAGGAAAGTAAGACAGGTAGTTCCGAGGTCCCTCAGAATGAAGAAATTCGTAGGAAACGAGAGAATTTTTTGAAACGATTTGAAAAGTGAAACTTTGTTTTTTTTTTATGCATATGAAGGTAGCAGTGTTTTGTAATCAGGAATATTTTTCTTTTTTTCAAATTTTCTACTTTTTGCTGCACTTCAAGCTTTCAGTTTAGGCATTTGAGAAATAATAGGCCTCAGCATGCTGGATTATTTTTTCTCTATAACTGAAAATTCGTTATTTTTTTTTCTTTTTTTTTAAAGCGAGTGAATCAGTAGTTCACTAGTCATTTTTGTTGTGAAACAGCGTTTGATTGAATTACTGTTTGTTCGAAACTTTTCTGTAACGGTTTTCATTATTTCATATGAGTAATAGGTTAATTCATCCTTAAATTTAGAGTAAGATATTAGTGTGGGTTTGTACCTGATTGTATAGCAAATTCGTCTGCTAAAACTTATAAGTCGTGGATTATTTTTCATGTTATTGAAAAGCTGATTTCGCACTTAACTCTTCTTCGTATGCTAGATGTTTTGAATTTATAAATAAACCTTGTTCAGTAATGTTTTTCTTTGGTGCTTTATATATATACAAATAAAGTTGAGTGGTGCTGTGCCATTTGTTTTGCAAATACCAGTTTGCATATTACTGTAGAAGTTATATTTGAAGCATGGATATTAGAATAAGGGCTTTACGTTCGGTCAATTGATATGTACACTCACGATGTTAACTTAGGTTGTTATTTTTTTTCCTAAAATTAAGGGAATTTGGAATAACTGTTGCAGCTGTTGTGCGTGTTGTGTTAGAAATATTCAATTTCATTACAGTTGTTCTTCGCAGCAAACAATCAGTATTGGAAGGTTTTCGAAGCGTCAGTGGATTAAAAATATTGGAATCCTCTGAATACCGGAGTCAAATTTGTTCTTTAATATGGTCTCAGTTGAAGGTAATATTTCTTTCAAAACCACTTTCCCATTGGTATGTAAATTCATCTAACTGAAGTTGAGTCATAATGTGGAATTTTGGTGTAAAGTATTTACATAAAATTTTTACCTGACGCTTACTGTGCTGAGCGGTCTGTCAGAGAAATCCTAGTTCTCATGAGGCATTAGAGTGCTTCTCATCTATGTTTGATGGAACTTTCTGAAAGGAAGTGATGCGGAATTGAAAGTTCTTTGTTTGTTATTGGTATTATCTCAACATTTAGATACAATCGATCTTGATTTTACTGAAGATGACATATTGAGCGATGAACTGTTCAATGCACAACGAGTCGAACATGCAGAAACTGTCGTCTCTTTAGAGGTTATTTTATATTTCGCGCCTATTCGCTTTTATTTCTTTTAATAGATCACCGAAAAGCTGCATTACCATATAGGATAATCCGCTCAACTTGAATGGGATTCGGTTCTTCCAGGAAAGTCTGGAAAACATTTGAGTGGAAGTTCAGATTGGGATTAAACAGAAGTTTTCAAATTACGGCATCAATAGCAGCTATTCTTAGCAGGGGGTAATTTCGATTATAAGCTCAGCAGAGTAGGCTCTAGATTCCAGCTGCCTTGATCTATGCTGCTAATTCACTGCAGTGAATATTGACACTTATGGAGAGTTTCTGGTCAAATATTTTCCTTTTGTATTTTAAGTAAGCGCTGCGCTAAAATTTTATCGTTCTTTAATAGTGAAGGCAGCTCTCATTAAAAATGAACTTAAAAATTTCTACTTTACATCGGAAACATGCCGAATTTAAAGTGCTTGCCATAATTCTGATAAGAGTGTGGCAAAATTACATGTTTGAATGGTTTAAAGTTCACTGTTTTCTCTTCTCTCGTAGAATGTGGAGGTAGATCTTCTATTTCCGCACTTCATGGAGTGTAAACAGCAGCGTACTTAGCGTTGAATTTTACATCAGGTAAGGTAAAATAATAGTTCTTCTCGTTAGCAAAAAAAAAAACTGCTGCGGAAAAAATAATAAGTTAGGCTTAGTATTTCTTATTTACTGCAATTAACAGTACAAAGAAGACTGTGCCATTTCATTCTTTTACAATATAAAAGCTAGTTAATACGGAATTCCCATACAAAAATGGGATTTTCAGTATTTTTTTTTAACATTTTCTACTTTTTCCCTAAATTTTTATAGAGCCAACTTAAAGAGAAGTGTAATGGCGTATTGTTGTATTTCAAGCACATCAGAATTTTACAAAAGAATTTCAAGTGAAATGATAGGCTAACGAAGAATATATTGTTTGAAATGATCAAATTCTAAGATAGTTGAGTGGCGATAAGTTTAAAAAAAAAAAAAAGTTGTATAGCTAAAAAAAAAAAAATTGTTTTCACGTTTAGTGATAATGAGTTCTTGAAAAAAAATTTTTCACTTTTGTAACAGTCTTATGAAATACATAAAATAAGTAGATATGTGTTTATACGTATTTATATTTGATAAAAATGTTTTAAACGATTTTTCCTTTCTTTCCGTGCACCATTAAGTTTTCCTAATTTTCGTTTTTAAAGACCTATTTCTCTTTATATTTGCTTTTCTGACAGATTTATGTTGCGGCACCTATAACTTTTGTATAAGCTTGATTTTTTAGGATCCGTAAGGAAATACTGCAGAATCAGTTGCTAAGTAATGAAAGTAAAAATTCTGCATATGAGGGAATGAATCCACAATCCTTGACCTACAATGATATTAACAGTGTTTATGGGTTACACCGTTTCTTTCACTCTTTGGTGAAGTTCTTTGGCGATTCTAGAGATTGTAGTTAGCCTTAATGCTGAAATAAATGTGGAGTGCAAAATATCCAATTGGACAGAAGAAATCGGAATGTAGCGATCTAGAGAAATGCAGGTGAGAGAGAGAAGTAGAGAAAGCGTCAGGATTTTCACTTTATTATGGTAAATGTGGTATACATAAAGATGCAATAGAAAATGTTCTCAACATAATTTCTGCATGTAAAAAAATATGAGTAAGCTAAGTAGAGTTTGAGATCATAGAAAGATGAAGAAAAATGTCGGAATGATTGTCGGGAGATTTTAGTGGATTTAACATGTTCGGTTGTTCTAGTGAAGAATTTGGGTACTGGGAATTAATTGGGGCAATTAAGATTAGTATTCCCGTAAGGATGTGCAGTTAGTTGAGCATATTGAAGACAGATTGAGCAGCAGCTCAAACTGAGGGTGTAAATGAATAACTACCAATATTTAGTCAGCTGGTATAATAACTAATTGGGTTGTTTGTTACATATAGTGATGCAAAGCTATATATATAGATATATAGTGTTGCGTGTAATAAATTCCTTACTGTTGAGGTATGCAGCAGATGATGCTTTTGGTCCTCATTTTAGAAGATTAATTTCGGCTTTTTTGTTTGTGAAACGGCTGTGTACCGAAGAAAGATAAAGTTGCAGGACAAAGCCATTGCCAAGGGTTTCTTAATATCAAAATGGAATTTTGTGATGTAATCCTGTTGCTTTGAAGGTTACACAGAACACTATCCTTGTATACTGGTTGTTCAAGGAGCAGATGTGGTTCGTACACACATAGAAGGATGATAACAGGTGGTTTAAAAGGTTTATTGAGAAGGTATAAAAGTTCTTCTGCTGTTGCTTTGAGTGCATTATACCTTCATATTCTTCTCTCATCCCCTTTGCCGTTCTCATTATGTGAGTGATGTCCTCTTGTTTTATAAGGAACCACCTGCTACAGTATATATCATTTACTCATCGTCAATGAGTTAAAAATAGTTTTGGGTACGGTTGTGCCTTTTGTCTCCGGCTTTCATTTTGCTACTTCTGGGTGCTTTTTCTTTTTTCGTATGTAGTAAAACATCATGTCAGAAATGTCAGTTTATTCTTAATATACCAGATCCGATTGACAAATAACATATAATAAGGGAAGTTTTTCATTCACATTACTATACTACTGCAAACTGAAAATTTATTGCTGATAGCACACCATATTTTAATTCGCTCATGCTTCACTCTCTGCTTTTCTTGTATTATCACCTCATCTCGTTTAGTCTCTCCTTCAGTGTGTTCATTACATGCGACCTAATTTTCTACATCAGTCGTTTAAAGTGAAAGAATGAGATGAGAAGGTTGCATATTAATTATATTTTTAAAAAAAAAAGTTTAATGCAACTAATAACGAAGTAATATTTTGTCAGTTCAGCTGAAAACTACAGTTAATCGTCCATTATTAACCTCTCTGGTTACTTGCAGGTAATATTTTTTTTAGTACATATAAAATATCTTACGATAGTGATTGTCTTTGCTTCTGCTAATAATGTGTGGACTGTGTTAATTACTTCACCCCTACGGTTTGTTCCTGATGGTTCTTCCTTTCGCATTTATTTGTTTAACGAAGAGTGCTTTCGTCTTTAAAATCTAAAAAATGCAAGCAATTTATTTATATATATATATATATATATATATATATGTGTATAAAAGTTGGCTAAAAATATAGTATGTATAAAGCAGTTTCCTCCACCTTATCTAGTTGAAAAGTCAATTTGTCATTTTTAGCCTTGTCCCCTCTTGTTTCTTGAAGATGCAGAAACAAAGCTCACTTTCTTAAATCACGAATACCACTTATATATTTCATTATTTCCTGTATTTTTTTTTTTTTTTTTTATAGCAATAATTAGACTGGTAACAAGATTACACAAAAAATTAATGTCAGTTTTTTAATTTTTCCGAAATTTGTTCTTAGTAAGTTATTTTCCTTCCTCCTTCACTCTTCTACTTCCACTCCTGTTACTTCTTTTTGTGCTTTCATTTTCTTACTTAATGATAAGTTTTTTCATGTTGTGCTAAAATAAAATGTAATGTTGATGCATACAGGCAGGTCTTAATTTTCGTTTTATCAATTTTCCACAAAGAATCTCTGTCATAACTAATCACTTTTTAACCAGTTGTGAGTCACGAAACACTAACTTAAATAGTTCTGTAAAAACACGTGAAGATTGGTTATATGGCTAACCTTTCTTAACGAGTAAGGGAATTTGTCATGTTTTGCTTTTGAGCAAGTTGTTCCTGAAATTAAGATGATGATATGTGCAGCCGTTCATAGTTCTGACCTTTAGCTATGGTCCTTCGATTTAGTACGTCGTTCCATGAATTTACAATAGTAAATATAAAATCATTCACACAAATAATAAAAAAGCTAGTTAAAATTTTATTACCTTCGTGTTAATCGAGTCGGGATCTTACATATGATAGCCATATGATCTGTTGCCTTTTAATGGGTCGCTATTTGTAAAATGAGAAGTTGTGGCCTTATTTAGTAATACATTATAGCATGCTTTTTGTATTTATTCCTTGCTTAATTAATGGTGAGTAAGACGACCCTCAGTAATGAAATGGAGAGAGGTAATTGTGTTTGCTTCACCCTGATTATATCATATGAATAAATCCATTATTTGTAAGTCAATTGAGTCAAAATTTAGCATAATTTGATTCCTCGAAGTGGAAATATACACTTTCGATTTTTGGAAGTAGGCAAGTAATTTGAAGAGTTATTCAGATTAAAAGTATTATTACTGTTTAGTTCTGTTCCTCAGTTCTTCATCATCTAGAATCGATGCAGTATAAGATATAAATTGTTCCTAAGTAGAATTAGTGATTATTCTATTTTCAGATGATAATGTTTTTCATAAATCTTGCATGATTCTATTGGGGCAGAGACCGTTATATTTATTGAATTTCGCTTCTGATGCTCCCAGATGTCAGTGAATGAAAAACAAAGGTGCTACTCACTTCAGACGTTTTTCTCTAAGTAGAGCAATGATAGGCAGTACTAAATGTTGTTCATTTTAAATGGCGGAGATTTATGTGCTTTCGATTAAGTTCTACAGTTTTATGGAACTTACTTTTTTCTTGTCCTAAGTGAGCTACGCTAAAATGGATATGTTAATGGATAATTAACGATACAACTAAGACGCAATATTTGTGCTGAGGGGAGATGAAGTGGAAAAGAGTGGAGAGTTTCAGTGGGAACTTCTGGATTAGGAGAAATGTTATGGACAAATAAAGTGCAAGGTAAGTTCGTTCCAGGTTTCTTGGAACAGGCTCTTTAGGCCGATCAGAAGAGTATGCTTATATAATTTTAGAGTTTAGTAATTGTTTTTCACTGGTCGTCTGAGATACTTTTTCTCTGCTGGAATTTCTTTATGTTTGTTACTTTTGTCAGACTTTAGCTGCAGCTTTGATCATACTCAACAATACCAAAGAAAGAATTTGAAATTTCTGAATTGATTAGGCCAACCCCGTGTTACATCGCTTAAGTTACAAGGCAGTAACTTAAGTGAGATCACAATTATCGGGAGAAGTAATCTATGGAAAGTTTTACTGTCACTTTATTCACTAATTGCAAAGATAAATTGAGTGGTAGCGGTTTGTATGTTATTAAAATTTGTTTTAGTAGTATTTTCTAAGCTTCGAATTAAAATTAAGTGCTAATACTTGAAAATGTGCTATGATCACTTGAGAGTTTTCCGTAATTGACACAAAGTGAATCAGTTTTTAATTTATCGTTGACTTTTAACAGAAATGCTCTCGAACACCTTATGTCATAAAAACATGTTTACTTTCGGTATCGAACGACCGTAGCAGATCTCTATAGTTGATTCTGAAAGTGCCCATCGTTTGCCAAGCGATTGTATGCTTCCGGGAGTGGTGAATGAGACATTGTTATCGGTTTATCGCCCACTACTGTAAACTTTCTGTGCATTATATTTCACTGTCTGAAGCCAATATTCTTTTTCTTACGACTTAGGTAATTTTTGATGATGTTTACTTGTGTGAGACCAGGGTTGTGTTTCACTTATTACTTTGTGTCGTTTTCAATAGTTGTAATTTTTTGACAGCAGGCAATTAAAGACCTTTTCACTATAGGGACAGAATGCTTTTGCGTAAATAGTCTTGTGAGTGATAATTACTGCTGGATGCCATTTTATTAAATTGTCGAGTTTCTTGGTGTTATTCTTGGGAAGGCTATATTTTTCATGTCATTGATTGTATGTAGTTTTCTGTTTAATTTTATTTTCGGTAACTTCATTGGTCGTGAAGAAAAGGTACTTGTAGTACTAACTAGTTAAAGAGGAAGGGATGTTCTCCATGATTACGCCCTTTCAGTTGATTGTGACGACGAGCTGCTGCTACCCGCTTACATTATCCTCTGTAGCGTTATAAAATAGCACAAAGTATAAGTGATAAATTAGGGATATTTGGCTTAAAATCATCCCAATACACAAATTCAGACTACTTTTGTGAGGGTGAGTTCTGTTGGGGCATTTCCGCAGAGTAATTTCAGATCTTTGCTAACTTCTTGTACTCTTCTACACTCAAGCTCAAGTAAGGGAGGAGAGGGATAAGCTGATGAAAGTTTACATAGTAGTGGTGGAATGAGGGAAAGGGTGTGACGAAGGAGGTGACACTGCCTGCTGTTAAGTGATAGTGTAGCGTCGTCGTCAATTGGCACCGCGGACACTGGTTCACTGCTGTAAGTTGCTGAAGATGATGAGGGCAGTGAAGAGGTGGTTCGAGGGATGGAGATGAGGAGAGATGAAGTTAAAGCTCGTCAACCAGTAACCAGTTAGTTCGTTAGAGTTAGATGCTGCATCGAATACAGGTTTCCATCTCATTACCATTACTACTACTGCTACTAGTATTACTGCGACCGCTACTCTCACTCGTTTACTGGATGGTGGAGGATGATGTCTCTCTCTCCTCTCCTTTCCCTCTGTTGCTTGAGGAGACTCTTCAAGTGCTTCTTGTACTAATTCATTCCCTCATTGATTTCCTTTTGCCTCTGCTCTCATCTCATGCAAAGTTGAGAGCAGTGTGATGGGACATGTCATCCCATCCGTCCACTTCACTGACAGCTGCTGGCTGACATCGCTCATTGCGGAGTACTACTACTCAGTGATGGAGTACTGCTGCCTGCAAGTCAGTCACTTTCACAGACAGGAACGTGCTCGGCACTAGCCAGTCTGTCAGTGAACTGTGGAAGTGAATTAATCCTGCTATTTGGCTGTTGGTGTCGGTGATGAATCCCTCGTTGACGATGGTCTTGTGTGGGATCGACAATGTACCAGTGGAAGAAGACGTGTCTAAGTGTTCATTCCAGCTGCTGATAACGATCAGACTCATTC
Source organism: Setaria digitata (assembly GCA_003640385.1). Taxonomy (NCBI): domain Eukaryota; kingdom Metazoa; phylum Nematoda; class Chromadorea; order Rhabditida; family Setariidae; genus Setaria; species Setaria digitata. The sequence goes on along the minus strand of RCAB01000069.1, from coordinate 173,516 downwards.
TGAAGATGAGATGAATTGCAATTGCCAGTCGACAGTTTGAACGACCAGCGAAGCGTGATGATCACTCTATTCCGCTGGCCATCTGCTGCGTCTGCAGTCGTTTGCTCGGAGGACAGCAAGCAGTCGCCTTTCTTTCCTTCCTCTGCCCACGTTTGCTGCGAGTTGCGCAAAAAGTTCACTGCTTCCTTCTATCCGCATGTTTGTGACTTGTGAAATGAGTAACACTCCTTCCTTGTTTCTTTCCTAACTGAACAGCGGCGCATCTTCACTTTCTCTTCAAAATGCACCTCATTTGTAACCCATTTCTACAACTTCTACCCTTTACTACACTTCCCAATTAGAACACTTCTGCACGTCGTCGCTTTCCAGTCTGTGTACTTGGCCTTTTTCCCTCTATTTCCCATACTGCCGTACAGACTGCACGACTGTTCCGCTGTTATGGCCATTTTTGCTCATTCACTTCATTATTCTCGATGCATATGTCAGTGTGTCGCTGGACAACACCACATCATTGGTGATGTGATCTTTAAACTTTCTCATCTGATCACTTTTAGATGACGTGAGTTCATTTCTGTTTCAGATGCAAATCTACTGGGAATGGAACATGTCTGCTGATATGACACCTTACGTGCTGTAGTAGCTATGGCAACCTTTGACCACCTTCTGAATTGAGTTGTGTCTTGTTGACACAACTGCTGCGCTGATCACTCATCCTGGAATGTAATTTGCCTCATGTTATCTATCACTGTCATTGTGGAATAATCTTTCCCCACCACCTTCAGGCATTTATATTTTCACAGGGACTGGTGTGGCTTGACTAATGACGATATTTCAGTTGGCATTAATCATTAACTAGGCTAATTTAGTTGTTTGCTAGGCTAGCTAGCAGCATTCCATTGCTATAATCCTGATTTTAAATTGCACTGTTTCCCCATTCTTTCACACTTTCTATCTTTATTTTCAAGATTAAAAGTACAGTTCCAAGTATGCCGGCGTTAACGACACTTTTGTCATAGTAGAGTATTGCTTTTACTAGTCTCTCCATTCCATTATGCTGGCTCTCTGATAACTTCGGAAGGTAAGAGCTGTGCTTCTAGTAACTTAATAGCACTTGCTAACACTTGACACCCCCGCTGTTTAGTTTGTCGATTGTCGATTAGACAATGTGTTTGTTACCCTTACGTTGCCGATCGACTTACTTTGTTTGCTGCTCTCCTCTACTACGATAGTGAACATTTTTCGTTTCCTCCGAGAATTGAGCATGATTTTTTTCATCTGCGCAAATTTTCCACGTGTCGTGTTGTAACACTGGATGCGTCCAAATCTTGGCAATATGTCATGCATTGAACTAAAATAGTTCAAGACATTTCCTGATAGGCTTAGTGCTTCTCTAACCCTTTCCAAATTTGATCTGTCAAGATGTACTTAATTGGAGATACGCTCTTTGTAAGAAATTTTTCCAAACAATATTATATATGAAACATATAATCTTTGTGTATATACAACACGTAATACAGAAAGAGAGAGAGAGAGAGAGAGAGTGAGAAGGAGAGGGGAAGATGCATTCTTGTTATCCAATTTCCATGTAGAACATACCTTCCTTTCCATAATATGCACACATACAATTTATATACTATTTCCTTTTGATATACATTCGTAGTTGGTTGGTCTCATTTCCCCGTCATTTCTTTCCTAGAGGACGAATTTCTACTAACTTCAGTGTGGATTCGTTTTTCATGATTATGTTCTTTCGGGTCCATCAGTACATCCTGGTTGACTTTATGGCAATGTACAATTTTAGGTTGTCATAAGCATGAGAAATGAAATTTTTCTTTAACAGTAGAGGGGAGAGGAAAGGAAATCAGATACATTATTCTACCTAATGTGTATATTAGATTGTCACTGTCTCACTGTCAGCATGGGCTTAGGTAGAAGCTTATTGGCTAGCCAAAAGAGTAGGATAGATCTCATTGTTCAGTTGGCCATAAGTAGAGATGACTGCTTGGGTTTAGTTTGAAGAGGGAGTGAGCATTGCTAGCCGGCCAGTCGTGCAGAGGTGAGAGAAGAGATAAGGATAAGGGTCATGGGCAGGGTGCTAGTTAAACTCGAAACCAAATATGAACAGGGCGAGATAGATGCGAAATGAGTGGAGTGCTTCTCAGATGGGACACGGATTGAATTTCATGAGTGGTGGAGTGGGCTGGGCTGCGGGGAGGAGGCCTAACGCCGCTTGCTGCTGCTGCTGCTGCTCCCGCTCCCTGACTCGCTGCTGGCTGCTTATTTTGCTTGATGCCCATGCCCCAAGGCAGGGCTTAGTAAACACCCACTTTAGCCCCATCAGCCATCGCCGTCGTCGTCTCGATCGCCACGGTTGTACGCTTCTGGTTCCTCATCCTTTTCTCATGCAGCGCTTCATACAGATATTAGGAATGGGAGTTACATCGCATTACTACATACATCCACAGAGAGCCATATCCTGACTCTTCGTGTTCTGGTAGTGATGATGCTGTTAGCAGTAGTAGTGACGGTAGTGGCACTACCTGCTGCAAGCCTCCAGTGGTACTGCTTTGTTATAGTTGCGGTGATAATCCTTCTTCCTTCACTTCGGTTCCGCTGGAAGTCTTCCTCGATTGGTAAGGTTTTCTATGCTTTCTGCTCGATTACAAGCGAGGGTTGAGATGTGTCCGGATGGAAAGAAGCTAACTCTATCAGATATGGTTGTTTGAGTGAATCAGCAGCTACGAGAAATAAAAATTGGATTTTGATAACATCTATCGATCACACCCTTGTTTCATTGCTTTTGAAGACACTGGCAAGTTTCCGAGACGTTGTACAGAATACCTTACTCGCCGGTTGTTTGTAAATTTTTGATTCACCTCAAGTGATCGCAATTGCCCATCCCACACTTTAATCCTAAAAAGTCTGCATACGTTTGTGTAAGGAAGCAGAAGTAGTAGGTAGGGAAGAACTGGTAAAAGGATAGGCGGGATTGTTCAAGGCTTTTTGCGTGATTTAATTGGACCACCGGCCAATTTTCTTGTAGTTATTGTCACTACGATAAGTCGGTAATATTGCATCAAAAATAAGCTTAGATCTCCGTAGTTTGATCTCTTCTTTTCATTCTTAGAATTCTTGTTCAGCTAGGAGAGAAATAAAATATGGTGATATAGTACTACCAAATTATATGCAATTAATGGCGCTCGAACTCGGACACCACTGTCACAGGAGATTTTGAAGTTGTTTCGATGAATCTACCCTCTCTCTCTCGCCCCTGAAATATGTTGTTTCATTAAATCAAATGAGTCAGTTGCTAGTGTTCTACACCTGTTTCTAATAGCCTTTGTTATGATCCATTTCATGAGTGGCATCTTTGATTTTCATTACCTGTGAGCTTTGATGTGGTACCGGTTATCTTCCAATCCTATCTGCTCAAAGAAAGTGCTCGGCGCCTGGGACTTCGACTCAACCTAAGTACTTTTAAGCGTAGGTGAGCAAAGTTTCAGGTGTTCGAGCGCCTTCGTATTATCCACGTTCTATTCCTTCTTGGATCCACGAATTGAAATGGTGCATCATTCTCTTACTTTCTCTTGTCACATGTCCAGAATGATGAACAGTTCTACGCAGCAGTACGTGCTTAGGTGAAGGACACGGAATGTATATTCGTGTCCTGTTACTGCAGCACACTTGGTGACTCCGTTATTTGTGAAAATTGAGAGGACAAAAGGGAGACTGGCGGAGATGAAGGGAAAGACCGGATAGTTGAGGCACTGAGAGCAATTATAGTGAGAGTTGTGTACGCATGTGTGAGTGTGTGTGGCGGTGCGTTTGGTTGTTGAATTGAATTGTGGGATGATTGAAAGAGGAAGTAATTATTGATTCCTTTTTTTTGCTCGTATCGGGAAAGGGCAGTAGCCTCTGTGTTGTAGGGCGTGTATGAATTGCTCTCTCCAGTTCTATCCCATCATAAAATATATCTGCACATTGAGCACTCGGAAGGGACCAGTACCGTTGTTGTACTGATTTACTGAAATTAAGGCTTTACAAGCTCCTTGTGATACTTGTGAATTCATAACTTGATTCGTGTTTTATGGTAAGCATCCGGGAAACTAGGAAGATAGATAAACTCTGTTTGCTGGTCACTGCGAGAAACTTATGACTTCAGTGATTGGCGTTTAATGTGGGAAGGACTCGCTGATATTACGCCGGGCTTATTCGACTTTTGTCGAATTCTCTATTACAGTATGACCCTCGTGTTAGTGCAGTTTATGTATCTCTGGCGAAAGATATCCGAAGGACAAGTGGAGACCTCATTAGAATAAAACACCCTTTGTTAATTATGGGAGGGTGTACGTCTTACGGAGTACTGTAAAAGAGGTAGTGTTCGTCTCAGCTTGCTTCATCGGAACTGCAATACCGCTCTCCTCTCTTTCCCCAACTGTTGACAGTTTGTCAATCAACTTGCACATTACTTGGAGGGGCTGTTCATAATTGGTTATTGATACGGATGCAGGAAGTATAGCGTTTGGATGGTAATTAATTGGGCTCTTTTAAAGAGAGTTGAAATGGTGATTTCTGTTTGGTAGTGCAGCTGTCTCGGTTAGTCAAGTTTTCAGCTGCTTTGACACTGTTTGCAAAATTTTTCACTTTAAACATTCAAGTCAAAATGTCACGGTATGTCGGCTGTGTTGCGCGTTGAAATATTCGACGCCAGTACGGAAAGCCTATGGTGACATTTAAGAATAAAAGTTCTACTTCCTGAGCAGTACTAGGGTTTCACCGTGGTACTGCTCGGGAAGTAGGATTTTTATTCTTATCATAGTTTTGAAAGATGATAAGACGTTGATGGATTTGTTTACAGCCTAAAAAACTGATCCATGGAAAAGAGCAACGGATGCGGAAAAGTCGCTATAGACATGCACGTGTACGATACAACTCATCCCCCGCCTCCGAGGGTGACGATCATTCAAGGACCGCTCCATCCCAGCGTGGTGATGTTCGTTTGTATTTGTTGGAATCAAACTTCCAGAGACGTGAGAAACGATTGGCACATGCTCGACGTTTTGGTATTGATCCTCCGCCGCAGATTGTTGACGTAAGTGAAGTTTTCCTCTTGATCATGTTATCCTATCTCAATATTTATGATTATTAATGCGGGGAGTTTTTTTTTTTTTCTTTTCATAATGCACATACAAATGCGCTGCTTATTTCTTCTGAGGTATTTTGACTTCTGTTTGTTGTAAAGCTCTGAGTAGCCGAACTGTGATACGACCAGTAGTTATTTCAGGGCTCTGAAACTGTAGTAGCAGTAGTATGGATTGGATTGTATTATACCGGTATGGTTGTGAGTATTCCAACTCAGAATCTTATCGTTTCAATTTGTATGATAAATGTGTGCAATAGATAATTATCACTAAAAAGTGTTCCATGTGCTGTTTTTCATTAGCGTTTCTTTCGGAGTTGCAAACATGAATGAGTATATTAATTAAGTGATATAATGGTTTTGAGAAATTCCCCGACAGAAGTTTATCGTACTGTGTTTTGATTAGTGATTAAGAAGTCTCTGGTAAGTAAGTACGAAGGAATCACCGGACATTGTTTTCTTCATTCGGAGTATCACGTGTGCATTAAACGAAATTTTAAGTCATTATGAAAGTTGTTAGAGGAGTTTTTTGTTAAGAATGGCTGAAACAAAAGATATGGGCGGCGATCATAAATATCATTTACATATACGTTTAAAGATGTGAATTTCTACTGTACTAAAGTTACATACTTCTAAGCAATATCTGGTATACTGGTACCGAGACTGGTTTGGATTTTTGTTTCTTTTCTTAAACATTTTTTTCCCTTAACTTGGAATTTCACTTCATCTTATTGGTAGGTATTGTAAAGTGAGTATTCTTTTTTTCATTTGACTTACGTGAGGACGAGAAATGGCGGTGTGCCTCTGCTATGAACAGACGGATGAGGATGAACTTGCTCAGTATATCGCGAATGGTGTGCATGTGGGAAATGTTAACGAAACATTTTTTTGGTTAATAACCAAAAGTAAAGTCTCACCTATGCTACTTATCATTTTCCATTGTTCTGTATATGTAGTATATCTATAGTGTCAGGAATATTTAAGCTGTTTTAGTTGAAAATCAAAACTAATGTTAAATAAGACTGTTGCAAAGGCAAATGAATGCACGAAGATTTCAATTTGTCATTATTATTAGGAGATTTTTGGTGGTGAAATAACGTAGGATATAAAGCGTAGAATCTCATATTTGATTTTAGTTTTAGTCCTAAGCCTCCCTGCTGCATAAAACAAAATGAGATGGTAGGTGGGAAGGTTAATGGGAGGAAGTAGAAAGGAATGTGGAAATGTCAGGATTAATGGTAATATGATTTATGATTCCCATATGGTTAAATTAATTTGTGTGTTTATCTTACAGTATTCGATACGTTACAAAGTTTTTATGGGTCATTTTTCAAGGTCTTATATGTAGTGGATCGGTTTAATCATTCTCAAGCATTTTAGTACAGTAAAAGCAGCAACTGCTTTTTGATACTTTGCTAATGTCTTACTTAAAAAGTAGGGGAGTCTCTATGGACGGAAAACTTAGGGAGTTTTCTTCCTTCACAATATACATATACTCGATAACGAGTGAGCTAAAATTGTTCTAGAAGTTGGTTCGGAATATTTGTTCCACAATATATCGCTAATAATACGCAAGCGTTGTTAAAGGTAAAGTCAACTACTGGGGGGCGGGATCGCTTTAAAACAGTATGAGGTAAATCTTAGACAAATGAATACAAATAAAATTCCTTATGAGATAGTTCATCATTTTAGAATTTGCTAGGGATATGAATTATGTCAGAAGCATCTAATTATCTCCTCCCAGCGTTTTTTTTTTTTTTTTTTTTTGTTGAATATCTAAGCGGTCTGAATGGATTTGTTACCTTTAGTCCTCTCGTTTATTTAAAAAGAAAACGTAGAGGTACAGTGTTAGAAAAGGAAGTAGTATTTTCTGGGATGAAGGGGCTGTTATGATTGGCAGTGTGACTTGGAGTTGATGAGTATTTGTGGATGGTGAAGACAGGTTTTAGTTTTTGTTTTTCCTAATTCTCAGTCAGATTTTTAGCGTCATCCAAAAGGTTTATTAATCAATCGTAGTAAAAAGCCCTTTCTTTTTCATATTAGCATCTCCAGAATAAGGAATGTTGCAGGTGTACCTTTTGTTAACAAAAAAAATCACACTTCCACTGCGATTAGTGTTGTAATGGAAGTACCATTCTTTTATCTTTCTTTTCCAAAAATTGTTATTTTTGAATGTTAAATTCTTCCGAACATGTTTGAGAGGATGTAGGTAAGAACGAGGAATTTTCAGGTGAAAGAAGATCAAGTGGAAGAACTTTATCGTTCAATGGATGTGCATTTGTGTAGTTCTCGCCATCGGCTTCATTCCGTCTATGTGCGAGGTGTTGATGGGCTTTCAACATACCAAATTGAAAAGTAAGTTTTCAATTTCAAATGTACTTTTGGATTGTTGGATACCGTTCATTGTGACTTTGATGTCTGCTTTTTTTTTTTTTTTTTCAACTGGTGTCCGCCCGTACAATTCCCTGCAAAGGCTTTGACCAGCTATACGATATGGTTAGTATGGTGATGCTATCGCTTGAGTCTGCTTAATTTTAAGTAATAAGCAATTTGATATCGGTGTGTTAGATTTGTGGCCCTTATTGTTAATGCAATATAAAAACTATTCGGGAATATTCCACTGAGGATGAAAGAATTCTCAGAAAGATTCCATAACTTCAGTCTTACCAGCCTTTTTCTGCTTCATTTCAGGATGTTCGCAGAGTTTGATCCAGTAGCAGTTGAAATGATTGATGAAGTGAGCTGTAATGTTATCTGGAATGATCGTTTCGCTGTTGTTAAAGTAGGCATATTTCTTTATTCATTTTTCTGCAAAGTCATTCTTCTTGCTAAGATTTCTCGGTGATTTCGATGCCTTGCCTTAACTTCATTTTATTTCAACATTTCATTAGACGAGATGTGTAAGTGCAGAAGCTTTCATTTTTTCACCGTTGCTGATAGCTTAAGAAGCAGTTAATGCTGAATGTTCGTATTATTTCCTGTTTAGCTTTACAAAGTGCTATTGTTTAGACACATACTTTAAGTAATAGAACAGTCTTGAAATGCAGTTTCTTGTTTTTAGCTGGAGAGTATTTTGTCTTATATGCATTTTTTTTTTCGTCAGTTTAAACAGTGGGCGATATTTTTATTTTAAGATGATGCTAGAAATGACGAAACCATTAAAACGAATTCGCGGTAGTCGACAAGTGGAAGAGGGTGAGGTTGCGGAGAGTGGTGAAGAAGAAGATGGCGAAATGCGAGAGGAGCAAGGGGATGATGTAACGATCAATATGGTTAAAGGTTCCATATTTTCTTTTAGTTTGTCATGTCGGAAAATTGCAATAGGCTCAGCCAGGAAAAAGTGTGTAACGGTAACAAATTTTGCAATTTACTTTGGAAGTCGAAGTCATGCATATAATATGGATTTCCTAAGAAATTAAGAGGCATTTTCAGGATCGCCAGATAAGAAAAATGCAGAAGCCAATGTAATCGAAGTCGAAGTTGATCAAGTTGAAATACCGCCTGGTGAGTTTAGTTGTTTCCAGTAAACACTATCACCCAGAAAGAATTAGAAAGTTAAAGGAGCACTTTACTGGAATGTCATTTGAAAAGGTGTTGAGTGTTCGTAATTGTCTTCTTTGATTTTTGGTGGAGATGGAAGTAAGAAAGGGAAGTAAGGAAGGATGAACATTATATGTTGCATAACAAAAAAAGTGTCTTTAAAAGATTTTCGCGTAAATAGTTAGCAGCTAGATCGTGAAGAGTTCCCAAAGTTTTATTTTTACGTTGAGCTTTTTTTTTTACCTGAAACTTTTTTCTTTTTTTAAAGATTTTTGCAGCACTGCTTTGGTGTCTATTCTATTTAAATGAAGATTTTAAAATACTAAAATATTGATTTTTAGGGAAATGGCGAGTAATAACTAAACATGTTGGGCACAAACGGTTGATTATACTGCGATTTAGTTTAAGAGAAGATATAGCAAAAGTAAGCTTTCATTTCTTCGTAATACTTATCAGATTCTCTGGCATTTTATTTTCTGTCTTGAATATCTCCATTTAATCCACTTATTTTCCATGTTTTGTTTTAAAATTGTCATACAGTTCCAGTGAAATTTTGTAAAAATAGAGTGAGTGGCAAAAAAAGCCTTCTGACTGACTGGACTGAAATGCTCTGTTGTAAAGAGAAAGGAAGGATGGGGAGGGGAAAGGGGAGGAGGGAAGAAATGATTGATTCATGATTATATTAGTTTCTCTGTTTAATTTTTTATGAAATTTACTGGTTTCCGTCCTTTCTTTCTGTATTTTTATTCTTCATAAATTTCAAAAGTGCTGTAATTTTAAGGGACGCAAGGGTTCTTTGGGTGTACGACGAAGAAGTACTTCAGGTTCAATGGATCCTGGTAAAAACCTAATCATGAATTATCCTGTCTTTTTTCTAGTTTCAGTTGTATTCTTAACAGTTGAGAGTTGGAAAATTGTTTGGTTGGGGAAGCTTTTTGGAATAATTTTGTTAGGAAAAGTAAGGGAGAGGTTCGTTTGACTTTTTTCTTTTTAGATAATATCGTCAGTATTATAATGTTGAGAAATAGAAAAATAACCACAATTTTAGATGGTTATACTTATAAATGGATGAATCGAAGAAATCGAGTACGACCCGGATTAAATATTTTTGATGAGAAGGGTAACGAACTAGAATGGGATTATGAGCATGATACAAGGTGAGACTATTTAAAGGAAATTTCCGGAAATCTCTGTGTTCCTGAAAATGAAATAGATCAAATGATTCAAAGTGATATGTTTTTTTTTTCTTTTTTTTTACAGGTTTTATGAAGAACCGGAAGAAAAAGGTGGAGAGGAAAAAAAGGAGGGACCGTTAACACCGGTGGAAGATGAAGTGACTATAGTCGGTGTGAGAAAACGTAACATTAAAACACGTGGGCGTGGAGCAAAGCGATTTAAAACTGTTACTGACTTATTGTCTGATAGTGGGTCGTTGGCAGCTGATCGTGAGGATTTGCGGTATTATAATTTCTGGTCTAATGAGAATTGGTTGAGCATAAATTAATAGGTTTTTGTGAAAGCACTCAGTTTGGATTTAGAATGATTCATTGAATTTCGAAAATTATTGTTGACTCGGAATTAAATTACTCTGATTATATAGTAACTCCTAAAAGGTGATTCATATATTTGGAACAGTAAAAGAAAAACCGAGATGTCCTAGATAATGGCACGATGGTTCATTTGTGCCGTCTTGCAATTCTGCGTAGTTAGGGATAGTAATAGTAGTATTGAAAACTAGTTGATGAGTGGAATTTCAGTCTTTGGAGTAATTTTTTTCTGTTTACAGCCCACTTAGAAGAATAACGACAAGTACCAGTCATGGCAAAGATGTCAGTGATGGAGATGAAAGCGATTTAAGCGACGATCGTGATCCCAGTCCAACACCACAACCTTGGGATTTAAAAAATACTAGTGTTCATTTGCGAGTTTCAGACCGAAAATGATGGAGAGCAAAAAGTGACCAAAAGGGAAAGAATACTGCTTTAGAGCAAGGTTAATATCGTTGACCTGAATCATAGTTGGACTTCCAGAATATGAAGACTAGATGGATGATTACGAGTTTTTCTAAATTAAGAAGTTAACGTTGAATAAAGAAAGCAAAAGTTGAACAAATGAAGGAACGTGTGTGCGGAATGAACGTTGTTTAGTGATAATTCTTATATGATTTATACACAATTGTTTACGAAATCAATAGAAATATAAAACCTATGTACGTACTCTTTAATTGAAAGCCGTGGTTTTGTGTTGGTTGAAAATGTTAAAGTTTTTTTTAAGGTGGAAGCGTATTTGTGTATCATTCCTCTTTGAAACGCAATAAATTCCAGAGGGATTTCAGTTATTGTTTGTTTCAGTAATTTATGACAATACAAAAGACATAACAAAGACTGTTTCGAGTGTCGAACTCACAAGAATGATTATTAAACCTTCAAAGCTAATCCCTTTTCACTTAGTATATGCATAAAATAATCTCGGATTTATTATTTCTAAAATATGATGAGTCCGAATACTCTTTTAATTTTTTGGGATTCCAGCGCCTTTCAAACCGTAACAGCAATCGTTAAAGTTAATAGTTATTTCTCAATCTCAAATATTAATAGTGAGTTCTGATGCCTATTTTTAGGAAACTTTATTGAAAAATAACAAAGTAAAAGTTATCAACTTGAACTTCTTGCTGGTGTGTTGTTGAAGTACTCGATAGGCCCAGGGAATATGTGACGTCAATGTGATGCGGAGAATTTCGCTGGAAGCTAATTCCATTTTTCTGCTATCCATTAATGATGTCAGTGAATGAACTGAAATGAAAGTGAAGGAATGAAATGACGAGGTCTCGTTGGAAGTTGTACGACTTTTGTTTTCGTTCTCGTCTGCTTTTTTAAGGGTTCGACTTGCATGATGAGGTACTTAATGAGTAGCAAGATGAATGTCAGGAAGAGTCACTCGAAGCTTTCCGTTGCAATTGGGCACGGCGTAGTGGATGAACGGGGAGGAGTGTTGCGCGAAGTTGACAGCATTCAGTTTGGAAGTAACTGGAGCGAGAATTTTAGTTGACAGCAGTATCTCTCGGTCGAAGCAGGGGAGCGTGCCGTACTGCAAGGCTAGATAATTCAGTCTTGCTAAATGTATATATTGCTCTGTGGAATGTCTCTTCATTAGTGTGAGGGCAGCACGGAAGTACGTAGCTGGAGGTTTTTGGCGGGTGTATTGAATTTCAAAAAGATCAGAAAGGGTCAAGTGGCCGTGTGCTGCGCGAATGCTTTCGTAGTTGTCGTGTTGGTGGAATTGGGGTTCGTGGTTCAAGGATTTGATGTAAAATGATTGCTTTCAGTTGATCAGTTATCCTTCAATCATAATGGTACAGCCTATCAAACGAGCCTCTAACTGCTACGTCGTCAAACGAGGTATATCAAAATCTTCATTCTCTAATTCATTTCTGTTATTAGTAATTACGATATCCCTCCATTCTAGCTGTATAGTACGTCACGTTAAGTAGGATCTTATTAATGAAGATGCCTGACAGGTTCATTTGCGGTTCTCGAAACATTAAGTTGCTTGAATTTTGACTAACGAATTTAATTTCCGTACAAAATAACCAGTTGATACTCGATATGTTCTAGATGGACGACATGAAGCTGTTTCGTTTGATAAAATTGCACGTCGAATTATGAAACTCTGTTACGGCCTAAGTCAGGAACGCGTTGACCACGTAAAATAATTTCATTTTTGGAGTTTTCAGTAATTTTTATTTGTTCTGAAGTTTTAGAATTCACAGATATATGGTTCTGTCTTGTTTTTGTCTTGAAGATTCAAGATTTTTTTTTGATTCAGTTGCTTATTGCGTACTGTTTTTAAGATCGAAATATCGCAGAAAGTAATTGCTGGCTTGTACAAGGGTGTAACGACTGTTGAACTGGATAATTTAGCTGCGGAAATTGCAGCTGACATGATAACAAAACACCCAGATTATGCGATTTTAGCATCCCGAATCACCGTCTCCAATCTGCACAAAAAAACTGAAAAGGTCATTTTTTTTATTGATAGAAATTATAGTTGGAATATAATTCGTTGAAGACATATTATCACAAACTATTAGCTTGGTCTAAAATTTTATCCTGACAATTAGTTTAAGCTAGCTTATTTGTGATAGCCCTTTTTTGGAGAATTCAAAAAGCTCTAGCCAGAGAAGTCAAGATATGAATAGAAAATTAAGGACTTTTGATTCTAATTAGTCAGAGAAAAGTTGCTGTTAATTAATTATGTCATATAATAAAGGACACATATTGTTCATCACAACACNGGAGAATTCAAAAAGCTCTAGCCAGAGAAGTCAAGATATGAATAGAAAATTAAGCGACTTTTGATTCTAATTAGTCAGAGAAAAGTTGCTGTTATTTAATTATGTCATATAATAAAGGACACATATTGTTCATCACAACACTTCGGAACTTTGTAAATGTGACTTCCTTATTCCAGTTATTTTCGAAAGTTTCCAAGCGATTGTACTATGCTACACATCCAAAATCTGGTCGGCATATGCCACTTATTAGCAAAGAATTATTTGATATTGTCCAAAATAATGCAGATGTATGTCAGATTCTGTTCATTGCTAACTTGATGAGAGTTTTTCTATTACAGGTTTTTAGGAAATTTCGTGTCATTGTTAGGTAAAATTAATGATTACAGCGTCTCGGAAATCTCGTGATTTAAAATTAAGTTATCGAAGAAGTCGAAGGGTAATATGACTGTTTTTGTAATAGAACGCTTATATCGCATGGATTATTTCTCTTTAACGTTGTTTTCAAATTAACTGCTTTAAATTTCCATTTTTCGACAAGTTATCGTTTTCTAGATTCTCGACTCGGCAATAATTCATGAACGAGATTATTATTACACATACTTTGGTTTGAAGACATTGGAACGCTCTTATCTTTTACAAGTTAATGGTGAGTTGGCTGAACGTCCGCAGCATATGCTGATGAGGGTTGCACTTGGAATTCATGGTGAAGACATTGAATCTGCCCTTGAGGTATGCCTCATTATGAATATTTATAGTTTTCAAATCTACCGTCTCGCTATATGTATTATCCTCGCAGTTAGCATCGTTTTGTAATAAATCCTTAAATAAATATGTTATTAATCTTTCTTGGTATCAAATTTTGATTTTAGACGTACAATCTGATGTCCGAAAGGTGGTTTACACATGCAACTCCTACACTGTTTAATAGCGGTACCTGCACACCACAAATGAGTTCATGCTTCCTTTTGACGATGTTTGAAGATAGTATTGAAGGTATATTCGAAACACTGAAAAAATGTGCACTAATTTCAAAAAGTGCAGGTGGGATTGGCTTAAACGTACATTGCATACGTGCTACCGGTTCGCCAATTGCTGGAGTATGTATATTATTACTTGTCGCTAAGATATTACAAACTTCAGAATTAACTGCCAGATTTCAATTTATGCGGCTTCTAGAAAATTTTAAATCCACTGAAATATTTGACTAAGAGCACAAATTAGAATTTAAAAATTTGAGGAATTAGTGTCACAAAATTTTACATTGTTCAGACAAATGGCGTTTCCAATGGCTTAGTACCTATGCTTCGAGTGTTCAATAATGCTGCGCGATATGTCGATCAGGGCGGAAATAAGGTTCTGCTTAGATGCTTCCAAGTTGTGCACATCTCCCAGGATGTCCGATTTTTTTTTTTACTTTTTAATGAAAATTTGCTTTATCGTATTGAATTCGTCACTTTATTAGGTAATGAATGAATGTAAATCTTTTTATCTTGACTTAGAATATCGTGTTGCAGAGACCAGGCGCATTTGCTGTTTACTTGGAACCATGGCATCCGGATATTTTCGATTTTCTAGATTTGAGAAAAAATGTAGGTGATGAACTTGAACGTTGTCGTGATTTGTTCCTTGGTTTATGGGTCCCAGATCTTTTCATGGAGCGTGTGCGTGATGATAAAGTATGGTCACTAATGTGTCCTGCTGAATGTCCTGGCTTGGAAGATTCGTGGGGCAAAACGTTCGAGAAACTCTACACCAAGTAACTTCTGTTTTTGTTTACTTTGAGGTTTATATAAACGGAAAATCGTGCAAAAGTCTTTCATTTAAATTGTAGTTAAATTGAAAGCAAGATTACAGGTATGAGGAAGAAGGTTGTTACAGAAAGCAGATACCTGCTAGAAAACTGTGGGAAACAATCGTTTCCACGCAAATAGAAACTGGTGTGCCATATATGGTTTATAAGGTATTGCTGTTATTGTTGAGGGTGTACAAAATATATATTAAATATCGCGTTCTTTTAATCAAATTAATTCTTAAATTAATGTGCGGTTTAGAAGGAGGCTTAGAGAGTATTTTTGGAGGGAGATTCGTTTTTGATATAGGACCATACTCTAATTACTTTCAGTAGATTTTTTCTTAAGTAGATTTTAAAGTTGCAGGATACATGCAATCGGAAAAGCAATCAGCAGAACTTGGGTACCATCAAATGTTCCAATTTGTGTACTGAAGTAGTTTTATATTCTTCTCATGAAGAGATTGCCGTATGCAATTTAGCCTCCATTGCTCTAAGTCGTTTTGTCACATCAGAGAAAATATTCGATTTCAAAATGTTATGTGAGGTACATAATTTACGTTATATGTACAAAATGTTGCTTGTTTTTCTGACTTATTTGTAACTGCTGGCAATATTTTAGGTTACAAAAGTGGTGGTTAGAAATTTAAATAAGATTATTGATTACAATTATTATCCAGTGCCGGAAACGGAACGATCTAACAAGAGGCATCGTCCAATTGGCATTGGTGTCCAAGGCTTAGCTGATGCTTTCATCCTCATGCGGTTTTCCTTCGTTCTTTTTCAAGTTTTATTGATTTTTGATATGATGACAACAGTTCTCGAGAAACCAGACTTATGTAGTGAAAAAATAAATTTGTGAAATTGCCTTCAGTCTTTTTAGGTATCCATTTACTAGTGAGGAAGCCCGCGACCTTAATAAGCGTATATTTGAAACAATGTATTATGCAGCGCTTGAAGCTTCTTGTGAACTTGCGGAAAAATATGGCCCGTATTCAAGTTACGATGGTTCACCTGTCAGCAAAGGAGTTTGTTTTCAATAATCTTGATTTTTTTTTTTTTTTTAAATCATATTACCGTATCTTTTCAGCTTCAAAATCTTCAGTCCTTCGAATTTTGGTCCCTATAAATTTTATAATATATAATAATTGTTATAAAAGCAAGTCCAAATATATTTTAGATTTTACAATTTGATATGTGGGGTGTCACGCCGACAGATCAGTGGGATTGGGTAACCTTACGTGGAAAGATCGCAAAGTATGGAATTCGCAATAGCGTGTTACTGGCACCAATGCCCACTGCTTCAACAGCTCAGATACTTGGGAACAATGAAAGTATTGAACCTTATACGAGCAATGTATACACTCGTAATGTCTTATCCGGAAGTTTTCAGGTGAACTTTAGAGATCTTCCAGCCATATGTTTCAAACGATTTCTCATAAAAATGGTTTATTCCTTACATTGCTTCGATCGCTTAACCCGAATGTAATTTATTTAAAGGTCTTCAATATGCATCTTATGAATGATCTCATACGTCTTGATTTATGGGATGATAGTATGAAATTGGAGATAATTAAAAATAAAGGATCGATTCAAAATATTCAACGTATTCCACAAGAAATTCGAGATCTTTATAAGACGGTTTGGGAAATGTCGCAACGAGTAAGTGGCAATGGTAACAGAAGAATAGACGAATAAGTGATTTGCTAGATTTTTAAATTTTCCACAGCATAAGATACAGTCATTCCATCCACAGCACTACCGTGACTAAACATTTTAATAATAAAAATAAGACTTGTATTTCAGGATATTATTGATATGGCTGTTGACCGTGGAGCATTTATTGATCAGTCGCAGTCGTTAAATATATTTATAGCGCGTCCCAATTATAGCAACATTACTAGTATGCACTTCTATGGATGGCAAAAGGTATAAATGTTTTGTGACTTTATTTGTTCAAATACAGCGGTTTTTAATAGAATTTTATAAGTATTTTATATATATATATATATATATATATATATATATAATATATATATTCCCATGACCTTGAATTCTGAATTCTTATAGGGCCTGAAAACTGGAATGTATTACCTGCGTACCAGACCAGCAGTTGATGCGGTGCAATTCACTGTTGACAAAACCCGACTTAAAGAAATGGATAACGTTGGTTCAGATAACGGCTCTAAATCAGTCTCCAGTCCTGATCCAAGTTCTGTTAGTGAGTTGACAACTAAAATCGTGGAATGTGCGATCAGCAGTGGAGGTGATTGTTTGATGTGCAGTAGTTGAAGTATTATGTTTACAATTTCTTTGGTAATAAAGGAAAAGGTTTCGTGGATTAAACATGGATTAAAAAGTGAGATACGTGATACTGAAAAAGAAGGAATTTTTTTAAAATTTGGTAGTCTTTGCAATATAGTATGAAAACAGAGATGGAACAAAGGAAGAGTTGGTGGTTTGAATATATATCCTCTCTACCTAACTGAAATAAATATGAAAGAAATAAGACTGCCGATACACTTATGTCAAACGAGTGAATTGAATGCCTTTTTTTATATATGTAGTTTTTAAACTGTCGTGAATTAAAAGCTTCTAGTACTTCATATTGTGCTCTTTATATTTTATTCGTACGATTTTCCTTTTTTTTTTTATAGATTTGAATGTGTTGATTGGTCGTTCAGATACACTCATGTTTTATATTTGTTACATCATAAAATCTGGCATGATTTTGGAATATATGACACTATTTCGATATCTTGAAATTGAATGAACTAATTCCAGATTTGAGCTTGCCTTTGACATTATTCACGTCCTATCACTTCGAAGTTGTTTAGATTTCCTTATGATGTGGATAAGTATTGGTATTTTTGTGCTTTTTTACGCTTTGAAAAAAACAAAGTATAATCGTGGAATTTATTTGTAAGCGTAAAGTTACTCGATGGCAAAGCAAAGACAATAGATAGCTTGAAGTCTTGGAAGGAAACGAGAAGTCTGATAAAAACCCTATGAAGTGGATAATTTACTTACCTTCAAGGTTGTAAGTTGCTAACCACCACATTGGTTTGTGGTACCTGTGGTGATTCGCGGTTAGTACATCTATTTTGCGATTTTGAACTTGCAAGACTTGTACTCCAGCGGTGGTGCGTTATAGATCGTATGATGAGGCAGCCATTTCGACTGAGATTCGGCAGAGAACACATATGAGTAATGGGTATTCCGATCATTCAGGTTCTTAAATTTATTATGCTTGAATGATAAAAGTTTCAAGTCAAGAATCTCCACTGTAATCGAATTCTCATTGCATCTGATGTGCTAGTATCAGACAGAGTGAAAATTGCCAGTTGGTGCTAATATCCACTATGTTAGCAGTTTTTTTCAGCTTGTGGTTGCATTTGGGCGACAAATGTCACGTCCATTGGCACGAAGAATTATAGCCTATGCAATAAAGCATTCATATCTTAGGAATAGGATTCTCGTTCCAGTGGGCAGAAGTAAGTTCTTTGTTCTTCTAATAAGTAACAAGTAGTTGAATTTGTGTTTAAGTAGTGAATAGGTAGATATAAGTGCATGACTCGATTCGAAATCATTTCTCTTTTTTTTTTGGTTTTTTTACTAATTAATTTACAAAATTTCATAAGGTGCATGAGATACTGGAAACTGACAAACCTTGGAAGTGTAATTGCTAAGTGGATTTTATATTTGCAGGTTTGCATGCTATTTCATTTCGTTTACGAATCAAAAGTATAGGACTCGCTATTCCCTCTAAAACACCAACTGTTACTGAACAGCAAGCAATCGAAATGGTTCTGCTTTCAAATTGAATTTCATTGGGTTTTATTCGTTAGTTGTACGTAATTTTCATCTTGTTGCATAGTTTTATTTCAGGCTAGCGAGACACTTGTAGAAGCACTCATTTACTTGCTGACTGTGTTACTCATATATGCAATCTATAGATCGAACCCAGAAAAAGCTAAGGCTAGCGATGTAGAAAAATATATCAAAGTATGTTTCTGTACTCCGTCAAATTAAAGAAAACTAGTTCGGAATGAAGAAAATGCAGTACTCGAGATTTGGTTTTTGCAGGAAAATGAGGAAAGGATACGAAAGTTTGAAGAGAAACTCAAGGAACAAGATGAATTGACGGTAAAAATGGTGAAAATCATTCGGGAGAACAAGCTGGTTAGCACTTCCTCTTAGATCTTACATAAAAAATTAAAGCAGACATTTTTTTTTTTTAAGCAGCGTTAGGAAACATTGTTTTTTGTTACCGGGTAGGCGGTCAATGTTCCCAGTAAACTTTGTGAGTTATAATAGAAGGCTAGAGTTAAAAAAAAATGACGACAGTAAATTTGATTTGGCTCATTTTGCAGGATGACAAAAATATTTTGGTGGACAAGAGTCAGAAAGGTCAACTTCTGTCTTTCATTGGTGGCAAAATGAAAACACTGATTCCTGGGCAGGACAAAACACTTCGCTAGTATAAGCCAAATTATCATTGTAGGTTATATGACTAATAATTATTGGTAGGAGGTTTTATATACATTACCACTACAATTATCACTACAGATCAATTATCGCTACAGATCCGACAG
The DNA here is from genome assembly GCA_003640385.1 of Setaria digitata. Taxonomy (NCBI): domain Eukaryota; kingdom Metazoa; phylum Nematoda; class Chromadorea; order Rhabditida; family Setariidae; genus Setaria; species Setaria digitata. The sequence goes on along the minus strand of RCAB01000069.1, from coordinate 154,158 downwards.
TCCTCCCGGGATCCGCTTACGTTTAGATTTCTTCAAATAATGCAGCTGTTTCCCTTTGTACTGTTTCTCCTTATACTATATTTTAGGTGTTCTTGTGTGTAAATTTGATTTACAATAAAGATTACATTTTTTCGAAAAGAAAAGTTTACATTTCCGAAATTTAACGATATCAATTGTTTTCTGGTGAAAGATGGAAAAAAAAAAAAAAAAAAAAATGAGATACAGATGACACGCTTTCAATAAGCATGCCGCGGTATATTTCTCACTCCAGAATAGTGGAAATCTTTTAAGCATGAAACAAGAGCTAGAATAGTGTTAAATGATTATTATCTAGGAGTTTTTATTTCCCGATATAATAATATGTAACAGTAGAAGAGCTGGAATGTTCATATCACTAGACTTCTTTGAGTCGTTTCCGTAACAGCGTTCGCAGCGTTTGACATTTTTCCTCCAATACTTTGCAAGCTTCTACAAGCAGTTCAGCACTTCTTATTGCCCCGGTGCTCTCAACACTAACTGAAGAATTTACTCATTAAGAGCCGCAGCAAAAATCTAAAGTTTATGCTACAAATATCTATCCTGTCTCATATATCTATATATTCCTTAACCACATCTAAAGCAAGTCATTAAAAGGAACGAAATATTTGGACATATGGTCAGGAAGTAATAAAAGGAGCTGTGGACTTTAGGTTGAACATTGCAGAAATATTGCAAGGACAGGAAAGCACGGATGCATGTTCCAACACATGAAGATGTTATATGAATCAGAAAAAAAAAAATGAATGCAGTTTACAAATGAAATGGTCCTTCATTCTCGACAGTTCAATATGTTCTGCCAAGTCTTCATGTCGTAGAACATTACGACTGCAAGTGTCAGATCGTGCATCTCTCACAACAGCTACTCCATCTGGAGTTAAAAAGTATTCCTTAAGATTGACAAAATTTCGAGGTTTTATGAGTAGCTATATTGAAATTTAAAGCTCCCTGGAATAATTTAAAGAGGACTTCAATCATCAGAACTGGAGTGGATAGTAAAAACAGGAAGCCAAATGCAATCATGCATTAAGGACAGTTATATGTCAGCAGTGTTTGATAGAATTTGAAAAGCACTTTTGCTAAAAGCAGGCAGGGAAACCCTACTTCCAAAACTGCACCTTTAAAAAAATATAAGTTTTACGGCGACCTACATATCTGAAAAAAAAATTCTATTCACCTGCATTGATTTCGATGACACCTTCTGAAAAGGAGTTCATTACTCTTTGGGCATCTGCACCACTGAATTTCTTTTTCAATATTATTTTTGGTAATAAACGATATGATGCAGTTGCGACCGGTGAGAACTTCGCATGGTCACGCCCTATCCCTTTCGTGCAGTGACATCTAGATTAAAACTTGATAAGCAGAGTGAACTAACCAAAAGGCCATTCTTTCTCTAATGAATTTGCAAAATAAATGCGACGGAAAATTGCAGTATAAGATTTAAGTGAACATGACTTACCTAGCCTCGATCTCCTGTCCGGGTCGTAACTGTGCAACGAGGATATCACCATGTACCATTGTTGGTGAATATGGGAGTGAAGTAGATTGATCACCGATTGGTATCCATTTGAATGCATTTGAATAAACAAAAGCATTATCATATATTTCCTTAGGATTTGTGGCTGTTTTTAAAGCATTTGGATTTTGGGCGCATGTGACCTTAATCTCAAAAATGAGATTCCTAAAATGATTGCTCTTAAATAGTGAGAAGTTTGTCATTTCAACTGCACTTCACAACAGTGAATGGGTAAGATATTTTGAAGCCGTTAAATCCTATGGTTATTATAATAATGTACTTTTTGACAAATTTGTACAAGTGTATCTCTCTGTTTCTCAAATGAAGCTAACATCTACAGCACTTTAAATATTTTTGGATTCTAGAATCACGAAGTTTTATCGCTTACTAATCTAAGCTCAAGCACTACAACGACAAAATAATTATTATATTAACCTCTCTGGATCACCGACTGGTTCTTCGTCACAATCTACACCTGATTCGTTGACTCCAATGACTCGTGTAAGAGGCATTTTAAATAATCGTGGATCTGCTTTAATGGGAAGCAATCCAAAACGATGACTCAGGACTTCATCCTAAATTCATTTGGAAACTTCGGTAAAAAAAGAAAAATTCAAGTTTTCATCATTTCAAACCTAAAAAATTAAAGGAACGAAAAATAATTTTGAAAAATACCGTACCGGTATAATTGACGTATTCTGGTACAAATACACTTTCTCGATTGCCATAGTAGGAAGCTGCAGCAAGAAAAAAACTGTTAATGTTTGCTAGCTTCCACTTCCATGAAAAATTTTTGTAGAACCACATACATGTGAAATGCAGTGAAAAATGATATATATAGGAAGCGAAACAGATGTAAAATGAAGTAGTAATTTTGGGAATTGTAATTTGAAGCAAGAAACTCACTTCAGCAATAAGTACCCTCCTGATGGCATTTGCAATTGGTGACTCAACTCCAATTAAATCAAATTCCAATGCCATACCATCTTTACTTTCATTTATTACAGATATTTTGACATTTGATATGTACGTTTCTACATTCCATTGCATCGAAATGGAGGTAAAATCACTGTTAGCATCATATGTCTGCAAAATGATTAATTTTATCTACGAAAACAGGGAAAGTCGCTATGGCTAAAAGTAAAAGTAGGCAGACGGAAGGCATGAGAATCACTAGAACAAGCTCCTTGCTAGTAACTGCAGTGTATAAGAGAGAAGGCAAAAAGTGCATCAACCTTGTTTCTGGAAAAAGTTCAACTCATACAAAACTAATAAGCATTCCCATAAACTTACATTTAGTACTCTTTCTTCCTTCATGATGAGCCTGTTCTCCATGCTCCGCTCACTTCTCCGACGAAATCTCTTCGGACTCTCAGGCATCGTCTTGCAAAAGATCCAGTTAATTTTCAATTCACTACTCTCAGCTAAAAAAGTCCAAAATTAGTCCACTCCGACCAAGTTATAATGACTAGTCCAACTTTTAAAGTAGTGCCCTGAGCAGTATTGGTCACTGAATAAGTGAATAGTAATACACTATTAGCAGATTAACTGAAGACTATAAACGAGCTTGTGAAAAATCCAACAACTGTATTATACTTTCAAAATTAACAAAATGCATAATAAAAACCAAGAACAAACAGAACATGTAAAATTGGTATAGTGGCAAAAAGGAAATAAAAACAGGAAAATACTCATATTAAGGTTATCACAGGTATTCTCTTATCTCCTTTGTACATTTTCCCGAAATAAAGCTATAAACATAGACGAGGTTTAAAGAGTTAAAAGAAAAAAAGAAGAATTTACAAAAGAACAATTACAACTATGCTGAACAAGTAGGAAAACAAAAATATACTGGAGGAATTAGCGTAAAAAGATCACATCGTAACGTATTAAAAATCTTGACAGACATCGGAAAGATCATACTGTACAGCCATCATCAAATGAAAAAAACAAAATTCAAGCTATTCAAATTTATTAGTTAACTTGGACACCAAAATGAAGGTGGAATGAGTGGTGTCAAAATACAGCGAAAAATACTTGCAGATGCAAAGATGGAAAGGATGCTATAATGTATCACTTAACTAAGTCCAGTAGACACAATTAATAATAAACGGATAGATCTGATAACCTAAAAGTGTCATACGAAGTTTTCAAAAAACATAATCATATAAGAGGTATAATATTATTTAATAACATGATTACCAGTCAAACTAAATCTGAACTAGTAAATTTTAAAATTAACTACACTTCCAAATACCGGCAGTGTAGCGAAACCAAATAAGTATCAAGTCACGACCCATTTGAATCCATGAAACTATAGGCACTATTTTAGAACCATCAACTTCATGCCATGTTACTGGTACTTCAATGATTGGAATGTTGAACTGCTCGGCGAGAAACAACAACTCAACATCAAATGCCCATCGCTCAATATGCAACAATGGGAATAACTGTAATAAAATATTTTAGTGCTAAATCTTTAGCTTCTTTATATTTCTTTTCCTTTTTCTTTTTTGATTAATTTCAAAATAGGATTCCAAAGGCTAATCGAGCTTGAAACTCCAGAATTTAAATGAATTAAAAACTAAAGTGTTAATGTCAAGTACCCAAACTAACTGAAAGATTGACGGTCAATGAGACAGACATTTAGGCATTATTAAGTGTTAGACTGGAGGTTAAAGAAATAGAAATTACACGGATGAGAATACATATTTTTATGGAATTCTCGAAAAATAAAAAATAAAAACCATAATAATGCTAACCTTACAAACGGCTCCACGCGTAAATAATTTGAATCCACATTGGGTGTCACGTACTGTTCTGACAGTGAAAATGTACACCATCAAATGAAATCCCATCATTAAAAAGGTTCGTACTAGGGAACGTGTTGCTATGCTTTTTTTTTCCATGTGTGCTCTGAAAACAGAAACATAAACGCAGAATATGCAAAAAGCTTCCTATGGCTTCGAAGCACACTTCAGCATACTGAAACTGATCTTTTTTAGCTCTGACATGGTGACTGTTGTACCATTCAGAAAGAAAAAGCACTGGAACATAAACTGAACAGTTCTTGCAAAATTTTAAAGAAATGCAACAGTACAAACAATGTAAAAAAAATTAGGTAGAGAATTTCGCTTATCTACAAGACAAAAAGTCTAAAAATAAACTTTTGTTCTATTTCTGGTTTTGAAGACCACTACAAAATAAATTAAATTTAGATGTTGCCATGATGATAAAACAAAAGCTCATCGGTTTTTTTTAACAAACTAAAACTGTTACATTTAAAAAATTTTCCAGCGAAGCAAATTTTCCATTAAGACCAAACAGACCTTGAACCAATAGCTATAGCAGGAATAACCCAGTCAAGACTGTCTCTTTTCTTACAGCTCTCGAGAGCTGCTAGGTTAAGTAATTTTTCTTCTACATGCTCAAAGTCAGCGAATTTCGTGGCACCATCTGCATCTGCGAACAAAATCAATGAACCACGAGCACATAACACACCGCTGCGCACTGCTCCACCTGTAACGGAATCGTTTCAGCCAAAAATTCTAGAAAAAATTCGAAATTTAGGAATACCTTTTCCCAAATTTTTCTCTAGCTTCAAGACTCTGATTTTTCTTCCACATTTCTCCGTATAACGATAACCTGTATCAGCAGTTCTATCTGTGCTGCCATCGTCTACCACAATAACCTACAAAAGTAACCATAAATGCCAGAATGCGTATTAAAAATAAAGAACCAATTTACCCTTTTTGGTGTTTTTGATGAATTATATAACCTCTCCTAAATTTGACTTTTCTGTTCCTTAAATAGATTTTATGCTATCACGGAAAAGTAATGTCACAATGAAAATGCTGAAGTTAAAAAAAAAAACTCTCCAAATGCTATGTATATTTCACTTATATAATTGTGAAAAAGGATCTCTTCCTTTGATTTAGAGAGTTTGAAATCTCGTCTACTTAAACTCTACACTGAAAGCATATTTTTTCATATCTCTGTAAGGAATCCACCTCGTATGTAAACAGGTCATCTTTATTCTGCCGATCTTCCAAATAGGATAAGCACTCATTCAACATAACCGGAAGTCTTTCCTGGAAATAACTGAAATGAAATTATTTGAACTCCATGTCCAATTCTTTTATTTATTTGCAAATTTGCAGACAATATGTCCATTTTAACACCAAATATCAAATTTGAAAAACGAAAGTAAACTATGTTATAATTTGAAGTAACTGAGATGCTTCCTGTGCAAATAAAAAACTCAAAAATATCAGTGGAGTAAATGAATTACCTGTTCGTTCATAGCAGGAATAATAATGGAAAGATATAAATCTGGTTTGGTACAATGAAGTTGTCCAGACTCATCGTCTACTAATAATGGCATGAATTTCTCGCTTTCAGGGTTATCGGGGGTGTAGGCAAATAATGGCTGCATCAGCTCTTTTCGAGTCCGAATAGGCCAAGGAGTAAGCCATGACAGAAGATAAAGGCAGGTGATAGAGAGAGGAATACCGGATACTAGGAACCCTAGCAGTACCATTATCAAATCCATGGGAGTACTGAAAGGTCCTGAATTACTCGTCTTTGCTTTCCAGCAAAGTCGGCAATCACAAATTACGATGTTATTTCAATATTACCGTGATGTTTCCTATAAAATAAGTCCTAAATAGGAAAATCCTAGAGTGTGTCCTAAAAACCAAATCGATAAATTTAATATATTAAAGGTGAATAAATGCAGACTTGTATGTAGTTCTAAGTCATACTCGTGAAGGTGAATGAAATTTATGGTTTTCATACGTGTGCTGAGAGTAAGTCGAAATCGCAACTTGAACGTGAGCCCTCATAAGTCTATCTGAAATTTAACACGTCCGTTGGAGGATGGAAGGGGAACGTGGTGGTTAAGGTTGCACGGACGTGGATATTCTTTAATGGCATTTCGCACTGGCCGTTAGAAGCCCAGTTTGCGTTAACTTACATTATGAAAAGTAATACTTTCTTATGGGGCGGCATAATTGTGGTCAAACGAATAATCATTCGGTTTCCTCATTAATTCTTTTAGTCGAAGTTTTAATTTCTAGTTAATGTGTCAAGCATGAATGCAGTGCTGAATTTATACGTAGATCAGCCAAAATCGAAATAGACAGGAATGATTTTGCAATGCCATTGATCACGTGGGACGCAATATGGTCTCGTCCATAGGGCATTCACGTTCCGTGCTGGGCAGTCCTCTCCTATTATATACCACTGTACAAGGAGCCGACTAGATAGCTCTCCATTTAGCTGATTTTTCAGCGTCACTTCGGTCTGAAACATTTAAATAAAGCTTATTCCAACTACTCTTTTGGTTTTGGGTCACTTACATCTTGCTTACTTCTGCTGTCAATTCGATTATTTAATGAATCCAATATTTTTCTTTTGCAATTTCTAAAATAACTAATTGTTTCACAGATTGCAAGCTTGTTTTTGCTACGGTTCAATTGAACTAGTTTTTCCCTTCCCTGGAAAATTCATATTTTATTTGCACTGATCTGTTAGAAAGTTAACCAAAGCAAAGTTCTAAACTGATGCGTAAAAATGTATAGAAGTATTTCATTTTTGATGTTATTCTATTTTTTTAATTAAGTGAAAGTTATTTTGCTAGACTTAACATGTTATTTTAACCCGTAACTTTATTTTCTTGTTTGTGCATTTGTTTGCAAAGATAAAAAGAATGAAATTTGATTTTGATTCTTAAAAGCTCACAGCGCTCATACGGCCTGGTGGTAATAAAAATTTGGTTGGATGAATGCTCAGTTCGCTGTTGTTGCTGAGAATTCGAATAGCAGCCCAATCATTACTATAAACATTTCTCAGATTTAGGATTCCACTGCTACTGTTAACAATGAATGGCTGAAATTACTTTATTTTAAAAATAAAAAAGGGCAGTAATGAATTAGTTGACAGTGGCGTGTAACAGTGAATTGGTTAAGAAACAAAAAGCAGGTAAAAAATTATATGAGGAGAGAAGAAGGACGCTGATTTCATTTCTTGGATTGACAGTGGTATGACAGTTTTTAAAATCCAGGGGAAGGTTTGGTTCGCGGGATTTGACTTTCATTGGATGCTATTGATTCCACAGCATTTTCCTAATTTGAAGTTTTGTTATTTTTCGGTTTTAAAGAGAGATTTATATTTTATCCCTGCTACAATTCCAGTAACCGCTAACCTCTGGTGAAAGCTCAATAGTGTTATGTTTCGAATCAGTTGATGCAGAATGTGCTGTACTTATTGATGCGCTGCTTGCTTGTTGCAGTGATTCCCGACTTCTCGCTAAATATTCATTTGCCAAAGGCTCATCCTTCTGCTTCTTACTTGATTCAGTTGGTCGGGTGGTAATCAGAAGAAGGACAGTCACTGTACATAACAGACCGATCGAGTATGCAATTATCGTTGCAATCTGTTTTTTCTTTTTTTATAATATTGAACTTTAAAATACCCACCACTTGAGAGTAATAGACCTTATGACCTTGTGATTGCTTAAAAACTTCTACATGTTCACAAATCTTTGTAAATGAAGCTGGCAATAGAAACTAGTAACTGTTATTTAAAGTCTGCTGAAGGATATTTTCCATGGAGGCTTAGATTTTAAAGTTTGATCCATATTCGTTGGAGTAAAAAAAAAAAATTGGTGTGGATGAGTTTGTGAGTTAAGCTAGCAGCGGTAGTAAATTCCAAACACTACAGCAGTTAAATGAAGTCCATTTATTTATGCCTATGTATGTAATTTTTGTATTGCTAGCAATAGCTAGTATATTATCAAAAAGTTTCCCCAGAAGGGTCTAGTTATATCCTCGAAGAAAAACAGTGTAGTTAGTGGATGTTACCGTCCAGTATCGTGTTTGAACTGTACATTCCAAATGAAATGATTCCACGAATGAATTAACATATTTGCCCATAAAATATGCAGATGTGTAATAAATAATGGCAAATATACCATCACAGTATATCATTAGTGTTTTAACTGATTGTATACGAGAAGGCCTTTCACTAACCTGAAGAAATGAATCTATGATTCAAAACTAGGTTACTGTGAATAAGTTTGATGTTAATCGACAATTTCCAGTTCCTGTGGCATGTGTTGAGATTGCTTTACATGAGACTCAAAAATATTTGTTAAGAATTAGTTTCGGATGAATAACGTTCTTGCATAAATCACTTACCGTAGTAATCGCGCAAAATGCAAGACATGGTATGGATGTTAGTGGTAGAAAGCCGAACGGGATAAAAAATAAGGATAATAGTGTGGAATTGTTGAATATCTGCGGAAGAAATATCATCTCGGTAATATGACGTTCTTCACTGCGACTTTTGCAAGTCACTACTGCGGGGATCCAAGACGAAAGTAATAGACACATCGAAAGGACTATCTGGATATGATATTCGTATGTTTAATTTTTTTAATTCTAGTCGAGTGTGGTTACAAATTTGGAAAAATTTGAAGTTTTTGAATCTTCTGGAAGGAGGTGCCATGAATTTATGCCTTGTACTTACATTTAAGATAACAGGAAAAAGGAACCATCTGTGAACGCCACTCAAAGTACTGCGATGAAATAATAGTGAAGAGAAATTTGGTACAACTTTCAACCACGATCGGTTGATGTAGCAAAACAAAACATTCCACGGCATGATGATTAGTGCCACTCCGATCATCAGGTTCAACACTTGGCTTCTGTTAAATTCTCTTGACATTGTGTTAACGATCCATTGCTGATTACAGTGTAATGTGGTGCAGTAGCATAGTTTTGTGTTTCCTGTACATAATTACATTTTGCGCGTGTCTTCAGATTTTTAAATGATCATTTGCTTAGATTTATTTTATTTTGATGTTAATAAAGGAAAGATTTGAATGTAAGCTAAAAGAAAATTGAGCAAAGGTTCTTGTTCGTTAAATGCGAAAATCATTACTAGCTTTTCACTACTTCGATGAAATGAAACTGTTTCGATGGGATAAAATTCTAGCACGCATAATTTAGAGGGATGTGCTTCCGAAGTGCCGTCAAATTTTTAATTTCTGACTTGTGGAGATACAGATTTGCTGATAACTTCCATTTGGTGGTGTATATGCAAGTGTCATTTCTTGCTGATTTTGTGGTAAGTCACATCCAAATCGCTCAAATTTGCCATAAACTTTTGCAAATAACAAATGATAGCAATAACTGATTGCTTTGCAGAAGACCTCTCTACTTGAGCTCAAGCAAACCATATCGTGATTGGTTAAATTCCTGTTTTAAAAAAATATTTTGTATGAACAGAAACAATTTTTTCGATGCAAAACTTAAATTTGAGTCATAAATTAAAGTTTTAAAAGTGCATAAATAAATAAGCTCTATTTCTGGATAACTTTAAATTTGTGAATGATAGCAAATTTTCAAATGTTTTTAAAATACTAATTTTAAACAGGCTTTTCTTTCTAGATATTGCTGAAGATATCTTGTATTACCGTGGTAGGATTCAAGAAATTTATCAGACATGGATGAGCAATAAATAGATTGCTTTTTATCATGTAATAAACTTAATCTGAGAGAAAGAAACTAAATTCAAATACTGATATTCACCAATTAAATTTTGCTTTAACAATATATCTAGATGAAGTTTGGGATTTTTTGTTTTTCAGGAACACTTTTGTTCCTTAAATCCTTTTAAGAAGAAAAATTTCTGTAAAATTGGCTAAAAAAGAATTTTTGTTATTTAGACGAGAAATTTATTTCTTGAGTTTTTTATAAATAATTTTTTTATATTTATAAGAAGCGGCTTTTCTAGTTTTCGAACAGCTGCGGCAGTTTTACTGAATTACAGACGTCGTCGACAACGGCAACTCCTGTTCCATATTCTCGTATGGAAATATTTCAGCTACACGAAGTTGCGGTAGTCACACGTCTTGGAAACAGAAATCTGTATAAATGATTGCTTTCCGTTATTTCCTGACTTTCAAGTGTATGGAAAATGCAAATTTGTATATTAAAGTGTTCTTCAGTGTTTACAAATTTCCACAATCTGTTCCAATCCACACTCATTTTACCTCATTTAAAAAGCTTCATTCGGATTAACGCATACTTCGATGCAATTGAAGCGCGGCTACATCATTTAATTCATATATATCTAGAACTAGAATTTTTCCATCTCAAAGTTGGGAGCATTACTCAGTTCAATGTCTTCTCTTCTTGAGTTCTCGAAGCTTCTTGGAGCAGTAATCATTATGAGAACTCATTCAGATAAATTTATTGGGACAAATAAACCTCATAAACTTATTTACAAACAAAAACTGGTCAAAAAGAGGGAGGAAAAGAAAGACTATGCACAGAGAAATAATAACAATAACTGATTTTACAAAGTCTTTAGGGGAATTTTACGTAGGTCTTCCAAATTCTAATAATAATGATAAATTTATAATTATGAAATAATTATAAGTTTCCAGAAGTTAACAATAGACACGGAAATGGTGGAGAAATAGAATATTAAGTAAATGGGATCAATAAGGTCTAGAATTTTAAAGGTACAAGAGTTAAAGATGATAAAGCTTGAAATTGCACGCTAAGGATGGAAACAAAATTTTATCTTCTGAAGATGCATCAGCCAGTACTCACTGTACAATTCTTATGAACGGAAGATTTGGTAAGTTGAAGAAACAAAGTAACAAGCTTTGCATATGTCTACTATACACTTATTTGCATATATGTATATAAGCACAAGAGAAATAGAAGCTATATATAAGTAGTTTATTTATATTATTTATAAAAGCAAATATATTCATATATATCATTCCACCATATATCTTCCTTCTTTTCACACTAAAGATTAATGGCTTGCCATTGAAGTTTTTGGAAAACTTTCAAAAGTCCGCAATATTTTTTTTAGAATCTTTCGCTTGTTTGTTTATCAGTAATGAATTATTGAAATTCTCACAACTGGTCAGATTTCTCGATATTTTTTGCCCTCATGACTTCTTAAACACAGTTGATCTTTTCTTTTACTTTCTCAGGAACAAATAACTAATATCAACTATTTTGTTTGAATATTAGTTAATGTTTTTAATTACCTTGTTTTCCTTTGTGCTCTTTACTACTGAAAGTTAAACGATTTCATAATCAGAGTGTTTTCTTTTCTCTTCTCAAGTTCATAAACTATTTTTGAAAAAAAATCATTGAACGAATGATTTTTGCTACTCGTTATTTAACTTTAGCTACTTTAGAATTCTTTGGAGGAGAAATGAGATAAAGAATACTGTAATTCTGACCCATTTTATCTGCGTTACAGTTTTTGATTATAGAAATCCATATACGGGTTACAATCGGAAATGTCTTCCAATCGTGTGATGTTCTGCCAAACTCCACAGCAATTCAGGTAACCTTCAGGTGGATTTGATTCCGTAGATGGCAGGAATGGCTGGACATAGCATGGCATAGCGAATCGAGTTGTTGCTAATTCCTTGACAGCTGTGTAAGTTGACAGTGAACCACCGAGCAATCCAATTGCTTAAAAAATACAGTAGCAAGTATGCGGAATCAATTTCTTTACAAAATGTTGAGAGATCCGGACCTGATACTGTTACAGTCTGTATAATTTGCTCAGCGTTTTTAAATTTTGACAGCAATACAGGATGCATATATACAGAGCTGTTTACTGTTGTTTGTTCTGACAAGCACATGATCAGATTTATCACATGACCGGATATTTTGTGATACTTTGGCTTGTACCCAATGCAGGTGTGTTTTCACCATCATTTTTGTTGCCTGTTTACGTCAGTTCTAATGGAAATAAAATTTTAAGTTTTATTAAGCAATTCTATAAAAGCTCAATTAAAAGATAGATGTGCGAAAATGATTTTTTAGGGAAGAATGAGGCTGTCGGATATGGTGTTGTACACCATATTCTCAGTCAGATGTATTTTCAAGTGGAAAAGATAATTTCTTGTCCATAATTTAAAAGACTAAATTAAGACTTATTAGTCAAATAAAGAAAAGCCTTACAAATGATCAAAGAACAGATGATCAGACGACGTCTTGGTGACCGTAGTAATACACTGCAAGTACGTTATGCTATTAAAAAACTGTGCTTTTGGAAATGACTTCTAAAATAAGTTTTCGAATTAACACAAATTTTTGCTGTTTTCAAAGTGTACGTTGGATCTAGTAAAATAGCTTAATCATTTTTTGACTTGGGTAAATTAATCTTCAAGAAGTAGAAGAATCCAAAATTCGGCCATATTATCTTTCAACAAACGACTACGAGAAAATTTTTAAATTAAAAAAATCCAACTCGGCAACTGTTGGTATCTCGTCTGGTCTTTTCTTTCCCTTTTCATCAGCCATTTCATCACCAACCGTTAAATAAAGATAGAACAAGCATGGAAAAACAAGCGAAGTGAGAGTTAGCGTTGAACTACCCACTAAACCCAGCAGTGGTCCAAATGTAGGCAAACTTTCTGCCACAAATACTACAGTCAACATCATTCCAGTACGAACCAGTACTCTCTGCCAGCAAAAATCTGAAATTTGGCTATGTAATGAGTTTGGGATAAGACTTCACAGCATCTTTACTGTCCTGACAAGTGTAACAAATTTTCATTATAACTATTTTCATCTCTCCTTTATCGCTAATCCTTTTTTTACTGGTCTCATTCTCAACATTAATGACTATGACTATCTTTGCTAACGCAGGCTAGGTTCCAAAGTGTTTTCGCATTTTGAAAATTAATTTTAATAAGAAATAAGGTAAATGTTGAAAGACTGACGATGTGGAATACCGAAAACTTCCTCGGCTTCTTGATTAAGAGGATTGAAGACAATGGTGAGAGTAAGTATGCAGTGGAGGGTTATCAAAAAATTAGCTCCCTGCTGCAGGGCTGTATTTTGAACCGAATTTAGAATCGATTCTCGTAACGAATTGCCGTATGTCATATAACCAAGGACACAAACCGGTGTGTAAAGTATAAACACAACTGCAATTTGAACTTTTATATTCCCAAATAGTTTTAATTTCCTATTTAATTTATTAAGATTTAATTTATTGAAAAACCGGTGGTGGAATCAAGAAAAGTAGGAGGAAAGTGGCAGCGAAATTTATCTATTTCCAATAAATTAAATTTTGGAAAAAAATTGCAAACTAGCAGCTGATATTTGTTTTTCTCTGTACTCTTCCTTCGAAGAACTCATTCTCAGTAGGAAGAGAACTTATCATTAGATGCACAAGATTCGAGTGCAAGACAAGAACTTTTGTTGTGCTAAGACAAAGAAATTGAAGATTTGAAATGAAAAGAGAGAATTTTGAAAAGACTGAAAAACTAGAAATAATTCAATTTAAATTACTAGCGAAGGCCATAACGGCTGATCGCGTAAAGTGGTACGGTTTCCGCATGTCATGAAGAATTGTCGGAAATGCCGCATGTCCACCGTAAGAAAACAAAAACGTTCCGAGTGCAAGAAAATAGTTTGTAGGGACGACATTGTCATTGAAGCCTCTTTCGGGAGAGCAAGTCGTATAATCCATTACAGCTCCGATCATAACCATTATCAGGGCAAGTGCTGTTGTAATCATTGCTAATATTATTGCCCACCTTCAAAATAATCATATTACGCAGGGACTTAAATTCAAACATTTTCTTTGCAAAATTATTTCCATCTTTAAATTCTATAATTTAAATCTTGGAAAACTTTAAAATCCCTAGTAATGTCCAGTAGCTCAAAATTTTTCCGAATATCTCTAACCTCATTATGTTAATGAAACAATGAAGAAATTATCGTTCTAGGAGTAAATTAAAATAAATTAAAATTACCAAAAATCTTGTGGCGATTTCAGAAATGTAACAGGCAAAAGACATATACCAACAAATAATATTACATAGCAAAATGATATTTCAATTTTGAAGAAGGCATCGATAAAATCGCATATATTTTTAGCTGATAATATCAGATATACAACAGCGATACCAAATTGCGTGATGTTAGTACATACTGATACTACGTGTCTAAATAGTGAAAACTTTTTTTTTTTTATAGATTCTGTCAGCTTTGAAACTACAGTTGACTAATCTATCAATTATAAATTAATTCAAAAGCATTTTCATATATTTTGTTAAGATATTTTCGCAGTTTATTCAAATGTTTTAAACAATGTTTAAAATGCGTAGAAAATGTTTAAACAAAGTACCTAAAAAATTTAAGATAGATGAGCTTGTTTTAAGTGCCTAAATATTTATGAAATTGATGCGAAATCCACTCAGATGAGAAATCAAAGTTCGCTTGGCTTCTGTAAGGATTATCTATCAAGTTCTGACTTACAAATGGTTATATTATATTTAGTCTTTATAGTTTAAAACTGCAAAGATTGGCAACTTTCTTTGGCCTTTTATAAAATTAATAATTTAGAGAGAACTTATTCTATCTACTGCTTAGACATTTTGCTAATCTTTAATATTTAACGTGATAAGTTAAGAAATCCTTGCTCTATGCAGTATTAGTATTATTCAATCTTAAGAAAGTTATGATTTACTTCACAGTGTTACCCATCGCACGTCCACCCATTTCCGGATATGGCTTCCGACAATGTTCCCGATATTCTGGCCATCTGCGCTGCAGAATGGTCCAACTGAGGCCTAGCATGTGCGCAGTATATGTCATTGATAAAGCCATCACAACGTTCATCACTAGTCCCGGCAAAAAATCTGTAAAATTAGTGATAAATGTTGGCTGATGACATTTGCGCATAAAGTTGTTTTTGTGATTTCAAGTCCAGGCTCAAGTTTATTGTAAACTTACTTGTTTGTACAATGGCTGCTGGCAAGGCAACAATGCCACCACCAGCCAAATCACCAACCACAAAAAAACTTGTTATAATCCATCCTAAGCCCTGTTGGTTTCGATGTCTTTCGTCATTACTCTTTCCATTCTCCACAACTCCAAATGACCCAACGGTTACCGAAATCTTTTTCTTGTTCATTGTTCCTAAAATTAACAAAAATATAAAACATATTTTAAAAAATGTTTTCGCTTGAAAAGGTAGTAAAATATCGTAAAAAAAGTAACATATGCACACTTTTGTAGTTTCCAAAATTTTAATTTCAAAATTATTTTACTGTGAGCATTTTCTAATTTAATTCGAAACAAATTTCGAGGAAACAATGATCTGATAAATGACGTGGGAATGAAATTAATATTTATGAGGCAAAAAACAAACAGAAATGAAAAGTCTAATTATAGTCACAAGACAGTGTTAGCACTAACGGAATTAGTTCTCCCAACTTGTGAAATATATGTCTTTTAGTCGCTTTCGCTAATTTTTATAGTTGGATTCTGTGTTTAACTTGAGGTGGTACTTTGTGAGATGTAAAAAAAGCAAGAGAGAAAACGGAAGTTAGACGGAGAAAGAGAAAAAGTCAAAAAGTTAGTTTCGGACAAATATCAATCATATGGTTGATCGTAATGACAATCATTCAGGTGGTGGAAAATATTTTCATCCTCATTCGGAAGTGGACGTTTTCTTGTGAGAAGTATAAAGAATTTGTAGTTTCAGAAGTCCAACCTTCTACAGTAAACAAATATCCTCGGCGTGATAGAGTTAGATATTTAGTTTGATTTTTGGACGATAATCAAAGATGTTTGCTGTCACGAAACGAGAAAATTTGAAAACAGCAAACAAGAATAACATTATTTGTGATAGGAGAGTTTGGAATAAGTTTGAATTTCATGTTATTCATGACATTGTCACTAACATTTACAATGATCATTATATCAACAATATAATCATTTGAACAAAAATAAAATGGTGATGCTGACAGCTTGCGCTGATCAGGACAAAGCCAATTATTTTACCAAATTTTAGTTTCTCACTTTGAAGTGATCATTGTGAATTGAAAAAGTTAACTGCAGATATAAATTTATTTATTGTTTTTATTCTGCAGAAAAAGTAATTAAAATAACTGTAAACTGTACTAAATTTCTTTAAGTAGCCACCGAATCAACGTTGTTTATGGCATAGTCCTTCTAGGAAAAGGTAGTATTTACAATATTAATTAAAGAAAAATGAAGTTCCAGAAACTTTGTCAGAACATTTGTTGCTCCAGCAAATGTGTTATAAAGAAAAAAATCATTAGTGGTCCTATGTTATGATGAAACTTTTGTGATGGATCTGAACTAATAAGGTAAAAATTCTAATAACCATTGGTACTCCTAATGAAATTACAAAAACAGTTCGCATAGTACCGCTACCTTCTACCTTTTGTGGATTTTGCTTTTAATCAAAGGAACTTGTTCAACGAAGAAAAAAATTAATTAACCACACCCAACACTGAAAATATTTCCTGTAGTAATTTCAGTAAGGATGTGTCAAAAACACGTTTTTTGTTTGAAAAAAAAAGTTCAAAATTGAGATGGAAAGTGACACTAGAAAATTTTGCTTCTATTTGTGCTTGAATGAAAGTACCAACGATAACTGATTTCCTTTTAGGCATAATCTGTTTATAAAAATATTCGATACGAGAAGAGTGTAATAAATAGTAATTCACTCAACGATCTACTCTAATGATGCTTAAAAAACAAGTTGCTGATAGAGCTCAAATCTACCAATAATTGGCTTATGAAGCGTGAATATTTCATTCTTATCATTAGATAAGTGGTGGTAGTGATTGTTTTGTTAGCGTTGTTGTATTCAGCATGGATCGAACGATTCAATCTGAGGAAGTTGTGATTATTGTGGAGGACTTGTATCTTAAATAAATGGCTGTATATCAAATTCTCTTCGAAATTAACTACTTCAAGTCACCTTGATTTTATGAGTTTTAGAAACCCTGAATAATATTAGTGAAAAAAATAAGTATCTGCGACAAATCTTGAAAATAGAGTAATGACTGATATTTCTGACATTAGAAAGGATGCTATTGTCACTACATCACTACAAATAAGAATTTCAGTTAAAACCAGATATTACAAATCAGGTTAGAAAGTTTTATCTGTTCCTTGAGCGTCCACTTGACAATAGGAATGGCAATAGCCCAATGATCTCACAGTCATAATATACTGTCATGTTGCTGATAAGAAACTTCTTTTTTTTAAATCATAAAAGATTGTGAAGACAATACAAACTAATTCTTTGTCATGAATTTAAGGTAGTAACAGGTAGTTGATTGTGATATCACAAATATAATGACTGGCATAAAAAGTAATATTAAAAAGACTATTCGAGATTTGGTGTTATTAAACCATACAATGTGTTTATTATATTTGACGATATTGTTGAGAATATACTGGTTTATGAAGGCATCTGGCATGAATAATATAAAATTTTGAATTGAACTGTCAGTTAAGCAGTGACTAGTTTGAAACAGCCTATGATTTAGATGGTTTCGTATGCTTAGAAAACGATCAATATTAAAATATTTTTATTACTGGATAAGTTAAGCTGCCGAAGATGCTTAGCATGAAATTTGGCAGCGACTTATAGTAAGAATTAAATCCATTCTGAAGTTTAATAGTTTTCAAACACGCAACAAATATTTTAGTAAGCATAAATTCAACCGAGTACAAAGAAATGAAATATTCATTGATAAAAAAAGAATTTACAAATTAATTGATTTGTGAAAGATTGGTTCAAAAAAATTTTATTGTTGATTTTGGCTCAGAAATCTAAATTTTTTTTAAGAATAATGATTATTTCAACCAGAAAAAAGGAACTTAAATTGAACAAGATGAAAGAAATAGGCAGAAAAATTTACGAAAAGACCGGGTTAACAAAGAGCTTTACTTAACAAACTTTTTTTCAAATCTCTTTTTTTTCCTTCATTTTTTGATACAGTTAATTTCAGAAAATGAACACTTGTTAAATTTCCAAATTATTTAATGCTTAGTTTCCTAATTAATAATTTTCATTATTAATGTTGTTCTACTAAATCACTTCTAATTGTATGTTTTTTCCTTTATTTTTCTCTTACTGAATATATATATATATATATACTTTTCCGAAATAAATGTAATTAAGTGCTTTCTTAAGCAATTTCAAAAATAAGAAAAAGGTTACAAACTGATAAGGTCATCATAACTGAAGAGAAAACAAACTAATAGGTTTGTCAGAACTTTCTCATTCTAAACTAAAAATGTCTGTTAAAATACGCGATGAAGTATTTCATTTGCGCTATTTTTAATTTGAAAAGAATACACTTTATTAAAAATTTTAAAGTGCTTCGAAAAAAAAAGGATTTTAGAGAAGAGAAAAGGATAGAATTCTTTCTAGAAGTGCTTTGTGAGGAACAATCTAAAAGAAGGATGAATTTACCAGAAAAATATTTAAGTTTTTTAGAAATGCGACTGATGTACTGTAAAATGTATATGAAGAGTGTCTATTATAGTGTGTAAGTTCATCGAGAACACAATCGTTTTTTCTTCTAGTAATTGTGCCTCCAACGTAAAATATTCAAAAGTATTCAAGTAAATCGATTGCTGCCGGAAAATCCGGAAATTCACCGAAGATAACTGTATTTAACAGCATGAAAAGAAAAAAATTGAACAAATAACAATTCTATTTCGTTTCAAATGCATAACCCAGTAGTTGTTTGTAAATGAGAACAAGGTAAGTCAAAAGTAACCCTCTGTAATTCTATTCCTGACGCTTTGGTCTAGCCAATGTGCAAAACAAATGACAATTTTTTCATGAATTTACTACACTCTGTTGGCGGAAGCCATTGATATGTTAGCATATTGCTCATGGCATTGTTGTTTTAAGTTATCTTTTGCTTCTGAATATTCCTGATTTCTTGGATAGTCAGCTAAATTTAGCACTGCTCTCTTCCATTCTCATATTCTTCGGTTTTGTTTAATACAGTAAGTTTTGCAGTTCTAAAACAGCGTCTAATTTTTAAAATTCACTTCTACTCGATCTTCCCACGGATACCAGACTCAAATATCAGCTTGCAAGGTTTTTTATAAAATCTTGTGAAGTTCAGAAAATTAACTGGAAAGCTAGCAAGATTATTTCAAGATTCAATTTCATCTCATCTCACGAAGCAGCAGTAGCAGTTTCATGTATCTATTGATAATTGTAATATCTATAAAAGAATTCCTTCCACTTGCAATTTCATTACTCCCTTCAAACTTTTTTTTTCCAGACTTGCTCCTAAAAGCAAACAAGAATATTGTGCATTCGCCATTTCTAAACAATACTTCCGCTTTATTGCTTTGCCTCATTCCACGCTATTATTGTCATGGATAATTATCAAACTCCCACGCATGCATCATTTGTATGAAAATAGAAAGATCAGAAATCACTGATATCATATGGAAAAGGAGAGCTATCAAATATCGATATGCAAATAATGACACAACTGATCAAAGAGAATGGCACGAGGCAAATAATCTTTGATCAAGCTCAATCATGCAAGTTGTAACAGAAGTGGAAATCTACAATGATAAGATGCAAGGTGTAGCAAAAAAAGTTTGGCATGAAAGAAGTTCTGTGAGGGTCATGCAATGACCCCAGCTGCATCACACGTCAAATTTAATTTTTACTCGATGAGCATTTTTAGTTAAATGTATTCAGACTCAAGTTTGATTTCATTAGAGACATAGTTTAGTTGTAGTTGAGAACATACTTGCACAAGAACAGCTTCCCATTTGATTGGTATCACTAGATCTAGCAAGATCGTACAAAAACGTTGCCTGCAAGTGTTATTATTCCCTTAAAATGAATCTACTAATTTCAGTGTTGAGTTCGATAGCCTAACTGAAACAAATTTATCAATTCGAGGAAAATGGATAAAGTTTCAGAACCTTCGAAAATCTGCTTTCGAACTAGGAGAAGACTAGTATAGATTTTTGGGACAATTTTCCAAAACCTGTGACATTATTTAGGGGACATGCAAAAAGAAAGCTCATGAAGAATTTTTCGAAACCCCTAACAAATAAATATTCAGAACTGGCCACTAGAATTAGTTTAATTAAAATCTCAACATGAAATTGTCTTCATACAAATATAAGCGGAAGTAACCCGCATCTCGCATTGAAATAACATGATTTTTTGAACTGCTTTAAATGTAAAATGATTTGGCTCATGCACTCCATATTCAAAGTTTTTTTGAAAATTTCTTGGTAGGTGGTAATTTGAATCAGCTGTTCAGAAATAAATAATATACATTTTCCACCTAATTTTTTTAGATGGCCACTACTTAGCAGTAGCTATATCACAAGCGAATTGTGATAACTCAGTTTACAAACACCTTCAAAACTGCTGTTTTCTCTCTTCTTTCCTTCACCCCTCACTTTTTATATCACATTGGCTGGATTCCTTACATACACTTTTTCTTTTTTTTTTGATTTCTCTGTTCCTTTCGGCAGGTAAACATTTGATGACCGCAGTGACCCAGAAATCCAAATCATTTCAAAGCGATAAATGATCTGTTGTCAAGTGGCATATTCTCCTCGATATCTATTGCGCTTTCGAGTTGCTGTTGAAAAGGAAGAGAGGGTCAGCGACCCTTATCTCTTCAAGCAAGTCTGGAAGAGTTAAAATCCAGTCCAGTGCACCTATCCGCATATCTGCTTGTCAGTTTATCAATCTTTTATCTGCGTTCCAGTGACTTGCACGTCATGTCCTTACCTAGCGGTATTAGAAGCAATAAATAGGCATACATAAGGTTTAACCTACATATTATTAGGATCAGAGTGAATCAAAAGAGTGTCTGGATCATGATGTAATCCGTTCTTTCATTTATTGTTTGAAAAGAAATGCGTAAGTGTAGAGACATATTCGGTGCAGCAATCCATCCATCCAAGAATGTTCCGATAAGAGACCTTTAGATTCTAATCTACTGCAGTTGACATACTTTTGCAAAGGCACGTTAATGACTGCTGGATGGTATGTTCCGTTGGCATAATAGCATTTTCTTCTCTCGAAATTTGTTTTTTTTTTGATAACTCTCGATGTTTCTCTAAATTCTGTTCATGAGTTGCTTCTGCCATTTCATAAATTAAGCACTGTTTTACTGAAAATGGTGTCACACTGCTTAGAAATTTTATGAATTACAGTGCAGTGGACAAAATTCGATCTTAAAAACACAAAAGTTTACTAAGAATTCATTACACATGAAGTCCTTCACAAATTACCTTAATAAACTTCTCAAAAGGTCTAAGAAAGTAATTTTCTTAAGGCTTCCTGAGAGATGACTCGTCCATGTGGTAAAACCCCTAACGAATTCTTTCGGTCTAATAAATGTTTCTGGAAGTCTTCAAGGGACTGGTTCGTCTCCTTTTTTTTCTTTAGGAGATCCTCTATGATATCCTGCTGACACCTAAGACGACATGTCTTAGAATCTCGAATTACCATTAAATGTGAACCAAACCACCGTGAAATAGAAGAGGTTTACTTTTTTGGTCGAACAACATTTGTTTCCACTTTTGTGTGTTACAAGATGGGATTGATTAGGTTGAGTGGTACTTGTTACAGTTACTGTTTATTTCAGGAACCAGGATGGATGATTGGAGTCTGCTGAGTGAGGTTCGTTCGTGTTTACCTTTACTAGAAGTGCTTTCATTTTTTCAATTTGAATCATAATTGCTTCGTTTCTTACAATAGCCCTAGAAGTAAGCATCATTAGGCATTACAACATATTACAGTAGTTATTTGCAGTTTTTGGTTGATACTGCCAGTTGTAAACGAACACTGTTGTAGTAGGCTTCTGATATAGTTATATCACACTTTAATTGAGAATGTCTTTCAGTTTGGCTGCTAACTGAGTTTCTACTAGTCAGATTCAACGAATTATATTGTAGTTTACCTACAGAGGCACCTTTGTATTCCTTTTTTTTTTTTCAAATATAGTTCTTAAATTAGAGCATTAGTAGGAAATGGAACTTACTTTCCAATTTGAAGGTGGATGTATTGGCGAAAATGCCGGAACAATTCAACGAGTGGTTGGAGTCAAAAAAATGGACGGAAAGGCGTGATGCTTTACAAGCATTGGTAGCTGAAATGGGTAAAACTCCTCGACTTGATCCAAAAGTTGATTACTTCAGCATAACGCAAAGCTTGCGAAATGTAAGTCTTCTGGTTCATATTTAATGTATTAATAGCTGTAATTAATAGAATAGATTAAAAAATGAAAAGCAGAAGTAAGAGTACTAGTAGCGAATGAGCATAAAAAGTTTCGCATAAAAAGTAAAAATAAAAAGTTAAACTGTTTCGCATATATTAGATGGTTGAAACTTGTGCGTGTTTTGATCAATTCTGTCCTCTCAGTTATTTTGGCGGCGGGACGTTATTTCACTGGAGTATCTAGATTTTTCCACGACTTTTAATTTTTGCGTCAATTTTCATGAATAGAATTGACTGTTAGTTTCAGGTTCTTGCAAAGGATGCGAATATTAATGTATGCGCACTCGCAGCGAAATGTGTTGCAGGTCTTGCAAAAGGGCTTCGAACGAAGTTTGCGCAGTTTGCGACATTGGTAACAGTTCATTTATTTAATTCGTCTCTTTAACGTTTATTTGTGTGTGAATTTCAAAAAAAGTGCTAGCTTTCGTAGTTCTTTCAAAAAAAAAAAAAAAATTTACTTTATGAATTTAAATCCATATCCATCCATTAAATAAATTTGACGCTCTAATTTACTCAGAAATAGTTTGATATATTATATCGAAAAATATTAGTTTAAAAAGGACAGAAAAGATGACTGTATAACCTATTGATATGTTAGTGTCATAACTGTATATGAAGATGGCACTAATACTATTACTTCGTAGCAGTACGGTATCGTATTGAATAAAATTACAGTAGTAATGTTACAGTTATTTGTGGTGATTTTGTGGCAGTTAAACAGAGATAGCAAGAAATGCTAATTTTTTCCCTACTTTTTTTCAGTATGTTCCAGTAATTTTCGAACGTTTCAAGGAAAAGAAGCCAATCTTGCGTGATCCTCTGATTGAATGTATTGATGCAATAGCACTCACAGTAAGTTCAGAAATGTTGAGTCACTATTTAACTACCATTTTATTTATATTTCCCTGTTTGTCTTGTTTTCTCCCCTTTTTTTTTTTTTTTTTTTTTTTTTTGCTGTTCTATAGGTCAATTTGGATACATTAGTGGATGAACTGCCTGGTTGTTTCAATAAGCCAAACCCACAAATCAAATTACAAGCATGCAATTTCATTTATCGCGTGATGAAGAATTATAATCAAACATCGGCACCTAAAAAAATGATCAAAGCTATAACACCGATTTTGATCAAGGTAAATTCAACTTCTCACGAAAGAATTTTTATTAAACATAAAATTGTTGAGGTATCGTAGATTGATAGTTGAATGAATTTTCTAGTTTACTGCCGATCCGGATGCAGAGATACGAGAAGCAGCATGCACTAGTCTTGGATCGATTATGCGTTTAACTGGTGATAAAGTTATGAACACCTTCTTGGGTAATTTGCAGGAGGATAAAGCTAAAATGAAAAGAGTTAGTATTTTGTGTTTTTGCATTTCTCCAAGTTGAGGTGGTTACATTTACTTCCATCCTAATCATTGTTTATAAAGTTACTTTAAGTTGTAATGAGATTGAAAAATGTAGAGTTTGCATTAAGAAAATATACTTTGTTTTGTAGCAGCAGTTAATCACTGAGCTTAAACACTATCAAAATTACCACAGATTATGTCTTTACACTATCGAAAGCTTGAAAATAGTGTTTATGCAAACGAAGAAAACATCGTGGAAAATTCGGATGTGTGGCAGATAACCAAGTTTTCTTGCAGTTTTGTTTTTCAGCCATCATTTCCTAATTTCTTTCATTTCTAGTTGTGACAAACGATAGGAAAGAAAAAGCATTGTATTTTTGTAGTATGCTAACTCTTTAAGCCATTTACTTATTTTGTTTTGAGATATATGATGGTCGAGATCAAGCGATTGCTGAATACAATGAAGAAGCAAAACGAAAAGAAATAGTGGCACCATATGGAAATGCTGTAGTTCCCAGTGGCGATACTGTTATTGTTGATCCTGCGACTATAGGTATTATAAGTCATCTGATCATTCCAAGTCTCTCATTTTAAAAATCGCATCACATCGAATTTTTAAATTGTTTCTCTTCACTAGGTGTCGAATCAGTTACACAGGAAATCGACCCCTGGGATATGTTAGATCCTGTGGATATACTTCCAAAGTTGCCAGCAAATTTCATGGAAAGTGTTGACTCAAAAAAGTGGCAGGAACGAAGAGATGCGTTGCAGTCATTACTTGTGCTTTGCACCGAGAATCCGAAATTATGTCCGAAAGTTAATTATGGAGAATTCGTAGCTTTGCTGAAGAAAGTAATTAAGTTTCAATAACTTTTTTATCCCAAATAATTTCGTCTCTAAGCCTTTTAAGGAAAATAATAAGTTTCTTGAGTTAGAAAAAACAAGCACTGTTTACAGTTTCTTTTGCGAATTCAGCTTCATTTTTCTCTGTATTCTTATAGTTTCAGCACTAATTCTTAATCTTTTTTAAAATATGGAAGTAAGGCAAAGTTCGTGTAAAGTTCTTTATATTTATGGTATACTTTTTGTTAAGATTCTCGAGAAGGACGCAAATATCAACGTTTGTGCTCTAGCAACTCGATGTTTAACTGCATTCGCGACTGGTCTGCGTAAGAGATTTGCACAATATGCAACGTTGGTTGCGCCAACAATATTTGAGAAGTTTAAGGAAAAGAAACCTGTTTTGAGGGATCCACTCATTGATTGCATTGATGCCGTTGCGGCTTCGGTAAGCTTTTTTCCATTGAAAGAATTCAAAAGTTTGTACTTTCTTGTAATATCCAGTTGAGCTTCTATTTAATTTGTACATTTATATTGCATTTCAGACTACTCTGGAAGCATTAGCTGAGGATATCCAAGTAGCTCTTGATAAACAAAACCCTCACATCAAAATCCAGACGAATCTTTTCCTCTACCGAGTGTTCAAGCGGCATAATCCACAAACGGTCCCCAAGAAAATTTTGAAGTCATTGGCTCCAGTAATTGTAAAACTTACTGGTGATTCCGACCCTGAAGTACGTGATGCCTCTTATGCTGCATTAGGTGCTGCTATGAAAGCAGTTGGTGAAAAGTCGTGCATGGTTTTGCTCGCTGATATTGCGGAAGACAAAGTGAAAATGACAAAAGTAGTTTTTTTTTTCATCTGCTAAATGAAAAATCTTTCCAAGTTTTTAGTGTCATTTTTTAAAACAGCTTGTGGAGTGGGAAATATATAACATTTCACGTGTTTAAGGAGAAATTTTGTTAGTTTTTAGGTGAATATTAATTTTTTTAAATATATATAGGTTCTAGTTTAGGAATTCTTAATTTGACTTATATGCTATAAATTTCATTTCTCACTTTTATTTTCTAGTTTTAAACATCATTTGAAGAGAAAAAAAAAGAAGCTTTTCTTGTGATGTATGTTAGAATCCCATGGGATGTAGAAGTTAAGAAATTCATTTCTTTAAGCCAGTATTATTCATACGGAATGCTGAGCAAAAGTTTGGCACAACGAACAGTGTCAACATTAAAAAATAAAAATATTGTTTACAGATCAGAGATTTTTGTGAAAAAGCAATTCAAGAAGCTGGTGCCGATGTTGTTTCAATTATGGTCCAAAGCATGCATAAAAGCAATGTTAGTTGTTTATTTGCATGTCCTATCATTTTGATAATATTAATGAGAATAAAAACCGAAATATTCTGTATATTTAGATGAATACTTTTGGGCAGGTTTTCTGTTTTTGATGAGATATTCTCGTTATCGGTTGTTTTACCACTTTAACCTACTATCTTTCGGGTAGGTTTTAGGATTTTTTCATTAGGATACAATGAATAAACAGTAAAAGCACTGAATTCAACTCCTTTTTAATCAGCTTGAAATGCTATTGTTTTCTGGAATTTTTCTGCTCTTTGCATTTCCACAAATCGCGAATGCTTTATTTCAGTTAAAAAAAATTCCTTTTTCGTGTGGTTCTTTTTTTTTTTTTTTTTTTTTTGTTATGCTTAGAAAGTTTTCTCTTTTGTTTTGGTTTTTGGATATGAAACTTTGATTTGCTATCGCCTCCTGATGTTGTGGTGATGATTACTGTGTTTTATGTTCTTTGTTTCTATGGTGAATGCCATTTAGCCTGAAAATGGAAAAAGTGCCGGAAACGCTAATTCGAATTCAGCTTCAGTAAGTTGCTTTTTTCTGGTTGTTCATTTGTTCGACTTTCAAACATCACAGAAAATTTGTATCAAACAGCATAAGGGCTATCGTTAAAAACTTCCCTTTAATTTTATTATCTGCTTAGCACGGGTGTTTGACTGATTATAAAAGTAGGGTTTGATTGGCGAATATCACCTTAATTATCTTCTAGCTTTTGTATTTAGTTGGTAGCAACATCCTTTATTTGTCGCGAATTATATCAGTAAAAACTTGATGAAGTCATTTGTTTATTTGATGCATTTGCATGTTTGTGATTCCGTGAAAGTAGTAAAGGTTCTGAGATGCCATTTTGCTTTTCATTTTCTTGTAAGTGGACTAATTCTTAGTAAGTGAAGTTTCAGTAGCGATCTATTGGTTTCCCTTCCTCAGTGAATTTAGTTTTTGATTCAATTTTTTTTTTTGCTCTTCATGCAAACTAACCTGTTTGTTCTTAGCCTTTAAAACCACCAGCACCAGGCGTAGGAAATTCGAATGTTGGCGGAAAAATACCTGCGAAAGAGGTCATAGAAGAAGATAATACAGAACAAAAGCCTTCAAAATCATTCATGAAAGAATTCGAAAATGCAAAAGTTTGATTTAATTAATTTTTTTTAGTTTTTCAGATATTACTTTCATCGTATTGTTTATTCATTTATATGGGCATTTTTTTTTTTTTTTAACTTGCACAGAGTAAAGCATTAAATAATTAATTTTCTAGGAACCTGAAGAATCAAGCAAACCGAAGGATGAATTCCTCGTGATTAACAAAGACAAAGGAGTCAGGCTAAAAGATGAAAGAAGTCTGAGGGCATGTTTTTTCATTCCTAAATCCGGTTTTTTTCGGTTGTTGATGAATAAAAATACTGATAGAAAAGCATTTAGAGGTGCAAACTTTTATTTAGCTTGGTTTCAGATTCTAAAGTGGAACTTCGACCAACCTGATGCGGAGCATGTTGAGCAACTGAAAACATTGCTGAGTAATGTCACACAAGCGTCTTTGTTGACATTTCTGTTTAACAGAGATTTTAAACAGCAGCTTAAAGGAATCGACATCCTGCAATCGGTAATTTATTAATTAATTGGTTATTCATTCATTTTTATTCCAGAGTTATTGTGCCTATTTCCCTATTCATTTAGAGAAACACATTAGAATAAACGAAAACAGGGATGTCCAGGAACAGTTAATCCTAGATCCTAAAGTTAATCCTAAACGCGTTGAAATTGAAGTGGGTCCTAAAAACAGATAGTTCAAAAAATGAAAGAATTAAAGTATATGCGTGAAAGATTCATCGTCTCTCTCATTTTTCTTTTTTTTTTTTTTTTTTTTTTTTTTTTCTGGATAAACATTTGGTTTGCATCTTTCCTTTTTTGTTCAGCTGGTCACTGATTGTCCAGAATCTTTGATTACAAATAGCGATTTGCTGTTAAAATGGATTTCATTACGATTTTTTGAAACGAACCCAACTGTTCTGTTGAAAGTTCTCGATTTGACGCAAGCAATATTCAACCTTTTGTTGCAATATAATGAACCTTTTTCGGATCAAGAATTGTGTTCATTTGTCCCATATTTGGTCTTAAAGGTTTATTTTGCATTTGATCTCGCTTTTTATTTAGTAACGTTCTCTTTCTTTATGAAAGGAACCATAATACTTATTCGAACCTTTATTTAGAGTCTATTATTCTATTATATTATACTTATTCTCTATTATACTGAAAAATTTTGCTAGTGGAATACCAGTGGAATTTTAATTATAATACAAGATACTTGTTGTGCAGAGCTCTTACCAAATATTATCACAGTAAAATTTATTTTGTCCACTCTGAGTTTCCGGAGTGATATTTTTTTCGGAGGGAGATGAATAGGTCCTCAGATTTTTCGGTATTACTTCACTGTTCAGAAAATTCATTAATTTTGCTTTTTGAAAATTTTCAGTTAGGAGAATCAAAGGATTCGGTTCGAACACCAGTCCGTACTATAATCCAACTTGTCACTGAATTGGTAAGTCCTCCAAAGATATTTCCACTTATAATTGATGGTCTGAAGACGAAAAACTCGAGACAGCGAACAGAATGTTTACAAGTTCTGGAGCAACTACTCGACACAACGGGAATGGCTGCCACTACAACACCAGCTGTAAGTTTTCTTTTTCCTTTTTTTTTGCTTTTACCACTTTTCTGTGAAAGAAATTTTGAATTTTTCTGGAAAAGAAATTGACATTTGTAAGTTGCTACACAAATTTCGTGTTCCTGATGGTTTTCTTTTTTTTTTGTTTGTAATTATTCATATGGAGTTATGTATGCACGGGGTTATTTGTTTCACAGTAATGGCTAGGTTTGTAATCCTTTTTGTCTAGGCATAATCTTTTAATTTTTTTTTTTATAGTTGTACCAATTTTGACCGGAGGTTTTGGTAATTGGATATTACCGTAATATTAGGGATGCCTGAAAAGGCTGTTCCTGATGTTAATTATCTTTTTGATTTACTTTTTGTAGCTTTGGTTATGGTTTATCAATTTTTTTTTTTTTTGTTATGGCGGTCCTAGGAGGGGACTTCCATCCTCTTTTGAAGGTGGAGGGTCAACAGGAATTATTTCTTGATATTATAATTTTGGGACCCACCTTGCTCAGACATACTAACTCCTTTCACTATTATAAGACTTGGTTTTCCAGAACTCTATGGTTTACATTCAGATATAAAGACAGCTTTCTAACTGCTGTATTGAATGAATATGTTTTCAGCAGTCTCTGAAACAGATCGCAGCGTGCATTGGTGATCGAGACAATAATGTGCGTAACGCAGCAATTAATGCTATTGTAGTAGCCTGGAAAGAAGAAGGTGATCGAGTCTTCCAGCTGATTGGTAAAATGAATGATAAAAGTAAAGCAATGTTAGATGAACGTATCAAACGAAGTGGTGTAGTCTCGAAGGTGCGAGGTAGAGATCTCTTTTTCTTATTGGATCTTTGCTGTAGGAAATCTACAAATTAGTGTGCATATATGATGGAACATGGCATCGGGATTCATCACACGTATTTCCGTAGTTGACTTTTTTTTTTCTACATGGGATTGAGTACTGAGATATAACGTACACTATTATATGCTTTAAATGCTTAAAATTTGAAAATTTTTCGTTCCAGGTGGCCCAGAACGAGTTATTACTTCAGCAAGACGTAGTGCAAATATTGGCGTTGGTATTAAAGGTCCTCTTGTATTCCAATACTCACAATTCTGTATTTTTTTTAACACATCTTTTTACGAACTTTCTTTGTTTGAAAATGAATTGGTCATATTGCTTTTTTCATTAACTTTCAGGCAGGGGAATGAGAAGTGACAGGTCTTCTAGTAGAATAGGAAGAAACAGTCACAGAAGCAACAGCGTTTCTCGTGATTCTAGTCCAGCTGAAGAGAAAGAAAATAATCGTACATTTACTATGTCGGTATGTGAAACTCGTCCAAAATTTTGCAAATTAAGTATTCAGAGTAATTTATGATTTATAATACTGATGCTATTTTGCATAAGACAAATATTTTGGTTCTTTTCCTAGTGGTGTGTATTAATTTTTACTTTTACTAATGAGTCGGAGAAAATTTTATTGCAAGGAAAAATATGTGCGATATAGTATTTTCATGGATTTTTATTTGCTTGTCTGTTGTATTTTCTAAGGCGTAAATTCTATCTTTCATTTGATTTGTATTTAGAATTTTTTCAGAGAGGGGATCCTGGTGATCACAGTGATGATAATAGTGGAACTCGGAAACGTTTCGCGTTGAACCTAGATGTAAGTTATATGCTAATAACGATTGATTCCTTTAAATATGGTTGAAGAGAGGACTTTTTGCATTTATGAAAATTGTTAAATTTAATTAAGCATCTTTTTTTCTATCTTTTATCTTTCTCTGACAGTTTTGGTGGTTCTGATGAAGTACATTTTTACCCGCATATTTGTATATATATACTGTTTTGGAATCTCAATGTTACAGCTTCTGAAACTTGATAATGATGGAGCAGTTGAATATCCAGAAGTAGACACCAATACATTGGAAATGTTGGAGCCTATTGAGCCAGCTGTTCGTAGACGAAAACATCCACCTCAGTATTCAGATCGGGCAGAATCCGTCAGTTCATTGACATCTTTGGAATCTGCAGCAGGCGATGTGGACAAGGTTTTTCTTAAGAAAATTAATTTCATTTTGATTCTTACGTCTTTCTCTTCCCCTTCCCCTTTGTATTTTGATTATTTTTTCAGCGGTAAAGATGCCATCTTTATACCATATTTTATTATTCGATTTTGACTGCTGGAAATTTGGGTGATTCTGATGAAACATATTTATTTTTTCTTATTTTTGCTTCAGTTTGCAGTCCCTACACTGCAACTTATAAAAGCAAACTCTTGGTTTGTGCTTTTAAAGCAGTTTCATAAAAAATTTGAAAAGTGAGCTGTTCTTTGTTCAAACATTTGCATACAGCTTTCCAGGTCGTTCATGGTGTGGCTTCAATGTCACAATCGACCGCGACGGCAGCTATAAGCCAACTACAATTTTTATTTGGTGATCCGAGTAATTTTCGTTATGTTGCCGATCGAACGGATGCTGTTGTGCAGGCCATTGTAACGCAGTCTTCTATTATACGTAGCCGTCACCTCGATGATGTCAGTGCGCTGGATGAGCTGAATGAGCTTGTTCGAACAATTTGTCATTTCTTAAGTTCGGTATGTTTTGTTAGAAGTAACTAAACATCCAAGATTATATCGTCATAATAATACTTATGAATTGATTGAAATTTTTCTTAAAAATGCTTAACTGTAGACTTGTTTGTAGATGACAACGTAGAATGATAACTTTCCTCAGTATTCGGCCATTTTCTGGAGACTGTTTTCGAAAAGTAAATTTAAATTAATTATTCGAGTCAAGTTGATTTCCTTTTAGCTTATTAAAGAGACAACCACATGTACAAGGATTTCTTCTGAAGCCCTGAAAATGCTTATACAGGAATTTCTCTACCTTTTGAAAGATGAACGCATGGAGCAACTAAAAGATATTCAGTCTGTATGAATTTTCAATATTTACTATTTTTCTGTTTTGTTTTTACATTAATAACAAAATTCTGCGACGAGCAATAAATTTGTCTTGTTTTTTTACAGATATTCCGTTCACTCAATTATTTGTCGATTCGAATATGCGATAATGCAGATCCAACTGCTTGTTTCCTTGCTCTTTGTTCGATGTTAACATCCGCTTTGCATGATCCACGGAATAAAACTGTTGAGCTTATAAATAAGGTGTGATATTATCTATAATCTCTTTTTAAAGTGAATGAATACTTTTGCTTCTTTTCCTTTTGTAAAAATGCTTAAGTTACTAAAATGTGCTTTATTATATTTTCTAATACTTAATAACCATGATTTTTTCTTAGTCGTTTAATAGTCATGTTTGAGATTTAGGGTAGGGTAGGTCAGTACATATATATACATACATATAAATTTGGCATTATTGACATAGTTATTTCTCTATATATGCGGCATAACATTTCAGTGTATTTATAAACAATCTGAGCTATTTCTTCGTGACGTACCAATGAATTTGGATGAAATTGTTAAGGCAATCCATAATTTCATGCAGGAATTTCGTCCTCGAATAGACGAAAATAAAAATATCAAAAATTCCATGCACTCAATGGAATTATGCATACAACGTTTAGTGGCAGGAACGAAAACATCGGTTTGCTTATATTTTGAACTTTCGAATAAACTTTCTTCTTTCTCTTTGATTTACTTTTCTTTTCTTTTATATTAAAAATTATTTGTAGCGAACCATGACAATTTGTTAGACTTTATTAGAAAAAGCAAAATGATCATTTTGCTTTTTGATTGTACCCCCTATTTCATGGGGACTAACAGCTGTCATTTTACTTCGATTTGTTGCTACTGTTTGTTATTTTTGCTGCAGCTACAAAAAAAAAAAAAAAAAATGTTTTGAGATATTCGAGTATTTTTGAAATTGATATTTTTTCATTCTAGATCATACAGCATATTGGCGAAATACAGAATCCGGATTCAAGTGAGGCTATAATTTATATGAAAAAGTGTGTTCGTGGTTTGCAAAACAAAAGTAATCAAAACAGCCTCGCGTCATCAGCTTATGGAGAATTACCAGGACAGGTTGCTTTACTAATATCGAGGGTCATCAATTTTTTTTTTTTTTAACAGTCTCTTCGCAAATTTTGTGTGTGTCGTGTTGGACTTCTGGAAAAAAAAAAAAACCTTCTGGAAAGGTGAAGTTTTTCCAAATTTCTCTAGTTCTAGGTGTCAACATCCAATTACGAAGAATCAGTACGGAATTTGATTTCTAAAATCGTTGAGAATCCTTTTGGAAAAGTTAGTGGTATTTATTTTCTGTTTTTCTCTTTCCTGTTGCCATTTCATTTTTCTCCTTTTTCCCGCTATTTTGATCTGAGTTACATGAAGCTGTGAAGTTCCAGAGTTTTCGTGCTTGTAATATTCGTTTAAAGTACGCGAAAATTGCTTCAGGGCCTACGACTTTTGCATACGTTTTTGAAGATGAATCCAGACGCCCGGAAGGTTCTGGAGGAGGAACTGAAAAAGCATTTTCGAATACGGGTCAGTCTATTATTAGGATTTGGTTGACGTTGTCAAAAAGTCAATTCGGCTGACCGCATTACTTGTCGATCCTATGTTCATATTCAGATGCTTTTTCCAAAGCTTTCATTCAGTGATAAATTAAAAGGAGTAATTGAGTCGGGAAGAAATGTCTGTCTTTTGACAGCTTTGGTCTGTTTTTATAGTTCGTTTTCATCTGGGTTCTCATTACCGAAAACCTAAATAGTTTTAATAAATTAATTATCCATTTGTATTGTTAGAAGTCATCTTACAAAGACTCGTTAAAATTTCGAAAAGTAAATTTTCATGAAACATCATAAAACCTTATACTTATTAAAGGATCATACAGTAAAGCGCCTTCCATATAAGGTGAGCATTGACAACTATCCTAATTCTTTTGTCCAATACATAAAGGAATTTTGACCGGAATGCTCTTTCTGATTTCTGTAGCATGGCTTTTGCAATGAACTGCCAAACTTTCTTTGTGGAGGATATTTTGAAACACATATTTCCCTATTCAATGTGCTTCTCATTTTCGTACTTTGTGCGTAGCTTTATGTGAAATAAACTCTGAAGGTTCCAGTTCCATCCATTTTTGCAGGAATTCGTTTCTCTCCATTTGAAGAAAATGGATTTAGGAGATCGCGAAACACCGGAGGTCACCGACGAATTGTACAACGTGAGTAGTGTTTGATAACGAGCTCTTCTCATTTTCAATACTTTTCCTATACGAAGTACTGAATTTTTATTTTGTCTATGTATGACAGCATGCAATTTTCTTGGTATGGTAATACGTGAATGAAACGAGTAATTTAGATATTGAAATTGGGACTCCGCCCTTCTAAAGTTCCAAAAGAATTCCAATTTCTGAAGATTTCCAAATACTGCTGATCTGTTACTTTCAAGGTAATGGAAGCTATTCGTGCCCATCGCGAAGCATTACGTAGTTATCGGCAAACTGGTTGGTGGACTGGTAGCGCTTCTGCTAGTGCTCTGGTTGCTTCGACCGATGAAAATGCTAGGCCAATGACTGTACGTCGTTCGTTCCAAAGGTAAGTTTTTCGTTCATTTCGTCTTGTGCATTCAAGCATCATTGGCTGTGTGCTCCATAACTACTTGTGAGGTGTTTTTTAAATAATTATTTTGTACTTCCTTGGTTATGGAATTTAAAGTGCTACCCCTACTTTGCTGTCATTTTATTGGTATTCTGAATTTGATTCATCCTTCTCCTGGTTATTGCAAATTTCGTTTTAATCATTTTAGGTTACCGACGGAAGGAGCACCGGAAAATGAACCAGCTACATCACTGCATCCAAAACCGAAACTTACAGCAAGTGATGTGGAGCCATTGAAGCAGCTATTAAATATGCGCCGACAGCAGCAGTGAAAGAAAATATTTTCGATGTTTTTCAATCTTATTAGGAAGAATTACATAATATCTGATAAAAATTAAATATTTTGATTTCCAATGAAGGCTTTTTATTCAGTGTTATATTTTTTGGAATCTTCCGTCATGTTCACTTAATCTTTTTTTGAAACTAATTAAGTCCTCCATAAGAATAATGAGTGAAAGAATATTGGGAATTACCTTCCAAGCCAGGCAACATTATTAATTATTACTATATATGGGAGAAAAGAAAGGGAAAAGTAATACGGAAAGAAGTAGCGGAACAGTGAAGTATAAGGGACTATTATTATTAGGTTGTAGATTCGTTTGTCTCTATTTTCTTGCGTTGTTGATCCATTCTGCATTTCCTGTCATCTTATCTCAACTATGTTTTGTATTATTTCAACATTTGCATATGCCATTGTTCTCTCAATATCTTGTTTATAGCTTATTTACCAATTTTATTGCATATTGCAAAACTATGATTGTAATATTCGTATTCACTGAATTGTCTTTGGATGTTTTAGTATTGAAGACGGGTGTATTGTAAAGGAATTTATACATACAATGTTAAGAATACTGAATAAAAATGTTATAATACAAGCAGTTGGAAGAGATAAAAAAAAACTTCGTTTTCGTACTGCCTTTCGAGGATATCTTCTAGCGAAGTTCCTTTTCATTTTTTCCCTCCACGGTGTTTTCTAGTTTGGTACTCTGTGAATTGCCGATGGTATTATACGGTTGAGAACCATATCCTGCATTGCATGTGATAAGAACTGCGACAATCATCGTCTGAAGCAACAGAAAGTACTTTACATTCTTAGACCATTAATGTGTTATAAAGAAAATGAATGAACGACCCCATTTTCCTTTTTAATGTCTTCTAGCTGTACAGATTAGTTTGCTGTGCTACGCCTTAAAGTACTTCAGAATTTTCGTAATTGTTATTTGCTTGTAATACCAGTCCTCAGAAGAAGTGCTGAGGATTCGCAATGGCTGAGTGGTCTAGTGGTATGATTCTCGCTTCGGGTGTGAGAGGTCCCGGTTTCGATCACCGGCTCAGCCCCTAGTTTTGCTGTTCTCGAAACGTAGTACTTGCTCAAATGCTGACTGCTCGCTCACTTCGAGAGCATTCGTCGAAGAGGAAAGCAATGTGTAACACAACCTTAGTACTTCTATAACCTGTTTCACATCCCTTCGTCACTCCAAAATCTTGGGGCTTTCTCGAGAGTAGTTCAGCGCAGGCAGTTGTTGGTTTGTGTTTTGCTTTTATTTCTAATTGATTATGTCATCCAGTGCTACTTATATTTTATTGATCCACGTATTTCATCATATCTTTTCTAGCTGAAGCGTTTTTCCAGTCAGCACTACCACTTCCCTCTCACTGCCTTCGTGAAGGGTAAAACACTTTCAAGTTTACAACCCAGAGCAACTTGACAAGTGTGTGTATTTACCATACATGTAAGTGAAAAGCTTTCGATAGACGAACAGTGTGGTTATGGCATTTTTGTCCATTAAAGCGCTCATTCTATAATGCGCTCAGGTTGTGTGAGGTGTAGTGGGTTACACCTGACTGAGATGTTGCAAATTGTGCGTAATTAATTCAACTCCTTCCTGAAAATTTTTCACGGAAAAGTTCATGTCAGGCTGCAGATCTAGTCCCTTTAATAGCACCTCTGTGATGTATTTCCAGAGTATAATGAAGGAAGGATTAAGCTAAGTAGTGTTGACACTTTCTTACTTTATTGCAATGGAAGTGAAAGCAACAACATTTCTCTCCCTTGGCAGTATATTGTGATTGAGATTAAACCATCACATAGGACTGGTTGTAAGTAAAACTGAGGACTGATTGTAAGTAAAACTGGTCGCAGATAACCGACTAGTCATTGATGTGTGATTTTACTGTGATACGCAAAATATATTTCGTTTCTCTAGCCATGTTGAGTTTCTGTGTATGTAGTTTAATCCTTCCATCAATTTAATCACCTGCAGATTTGCTGATTGAAATGAATTGAAAAATGGCATGAGGGTTTGGTATGTGACGAGTAGAAATTAAACATGCATATCTGTATGATGAATGAATTCATAATAAGGAGAAACATTATGGGCAGGGATTAATGTATCTGTCTGGGTGGGGAGAAAAGAGAAAAATTCATAAGAATTTTAATTCATAAGTTGATGAGCTCATAATACTGAATTGAATACCGCTGTAATTTTAGCTGATTTTATTGATTCAATACAACCCTTTTTTGGGCTGAAAGGGTAAAACACCAAGTGAAATTAATGGTACCTTTTGTGAACAATAAATGATCAAATTATTCATTTCTTTATGTAATGTAGTGTTTCTCTGCAACTCTTCATCTTTCCAGGTAAATAAGTTGTATTCCATTTCGAATTACACTTCACTTCATGCAGTAACTGTGATTCCTACTCTTTCACTGCTGCGTCATAATGTAATTCTATTAGTGAGAATTACCAATTTAAAATTATTCGAGCTTCTCCCTTCTGATAAGTAAATTATTTCGAGTTCGTCATCTTAATCATTAAATACAAAGTCAAATTTTTGTGATTAGAAATCTGTGGCTGCTAGCAAACTGGTTGTCTTCAAAGTTGCGTACCAACCAAAGCCGAACTTTATAAGTTCTCATTAATGCTAAGCTCGAGCAGTGTAGCTTTACCTAGCGAAGCAGATAAAGTTTAACATTGTTAAGCTTCCGTAATTTGGATGTTTACAGTGGTTGGGAGGATAAATTTGTCAGATGTGACTGGATGTTCTTGATCACTAGATGGAACTGTACAGAAGCATGCTCACCTCATAAATCGGACAGGTGATGTGGAGCTGCTCGAAGTTCTCAGAACCAAGGGATGAGAAAGCAGGCGAACCGCGATTTCCCACAGCTCCCGAAGATCGATGAGAGGGAGGGAGGAACGCCAGTCCGTTCACTGAAAACGGATCAATAGCATCCGTCCCCCCTTAGCTCCTACTGTGTCACATTAATGTATGCTGTACTGATTGTGCGATTGAGTCAGTGTTTGCTCTTATCAGCGTGGGGGTCGGGGTGATCAGTGATAATGAGACAACGATCACTCTAGCTGCCTTCTCGACTTACTGGACCGTCAAACTTGTTGATATGTGGAACTTGATTGTATACTGTCGAGTCGACATTGTGTGTTCCTTTGCAGAATCGGAAGTTGAGACTTTGTTGTAAAAGTTATCAGTGGTTCTTCTGTCTCCTTAAAAATGTACTTCTTAATTGACCAGGATAAATGAACTCGCTCGTATTTATATACTTGGAAAGGTTTTTCGTCTTGCTTTTTCAAAACTTCTGAACATTTCCTGTTCCATAGAAGCATTCATTACTCGGATATTTGGGGTGGATTGCACTCTCTTCCCATTTCTGTTTTATATCATCGCATCGTCTGCAGTTGTTAATCCCACTTCAAAAAATTTCTATTTTTTCTTCTGCAGCAAAAGAAACTAATGGCACAACCGTACGGTTACGCTGGGCAACCACCCTATCAGTATCCGGGCTATCAAAACGGAGGAAATCCATATCAGCAAGGTCCACCTCCTCCTGGTTTCATTCCTCAAGGTATGTATTTTTTTCTACTGCAAGCGTTTGATGCTAAAGTAGGTGGTGAAGAAAGGTATTTTTGTTAGGACAAGTTTGGAATTGTTCACTGGATTTTAGCATCCCTTCCATTTCACTTTTTCTTTTTTTGGTACTTTCCACAGTGCACTCTGTTCATTACTAACATTTATATAGCATATCTATTCGCATTCCTGAAATGCTGAGATCGGATTTTCTGCTAAATTGTGGAATTGTGGATGTGCTGCTTTAAGATTTCCACCCACTCAACTTTTTCTATTTCTCATTTCTTCCTGCTGTAGTTTTGCAAAGTTGAATCATTTTGGTGCATTTTTCTCTAGCTACGATTTTATGCGGGTATTATGGAGAGGCTTGACACCGTTTGTTCTGACACTTTCTTGGATTATATAGTTGTCTTCCTTTCTTTAACGTCCACCTAGCGGAAACACGTGATTCCGAAGTGCAGGAATTTGCTACCGGAAAGCTGCAGGCGGATGTAATATTCATTTCTACTGTTATTCCTTTTTATAACTGGATCTGTTTACAGCGTTCCCGAAGAAAAAAAAAATGACTTCTTTCATTTCTTGTTTTGGCGCATCTCTATTTTATTTCTTTTTTAACACTTTTTTTTTCTTTTAATTTTGCTTTTCCATCAGTTGCTTGAAGAAAAAAAGCCAACAATAAGTTCGAATAAGTAAATCGAAAAAACTGGAAACCAAGAATGTGAAGTTTGGTGGTTTATTGTCAGAGCCTTGTTAGAGATTTCAAAAAATAAAAATTCTGTTGAATTTATTCTAAAACTGGAAAAGCTTAATTATTTGACTTTAGTATTCATACCACCGCCTCCAAATCACGCTGGTGCCGACACATACGTTGAAAGTGGAGGTGTTAAGTCAGATTTTGGCTTTAATTCAGCATCTGTCCGGGCAGCTTTTATTCGAAAAGTTTTCACGCTTGTTAGCATTATGGTACGTTTTACTTCTTACTTCGTACAAGATATTGGCAGTTCATTTTTATTTATTGTTCCCAGAATACAGTTTATCACAGTGCTAAGGTACTGGAAATGATTAAATCGATAATTGAATGAAATGTACTCTCAGGAAGGCTTTGTTTATCATATAACTAGATTCTAATTGAAAATTCTTTGTTGCTTTTTAGCTGATGGTTGTAACATTGATGACCGCTATGCCGTTTCTTCATCATGATACGATGATGTTTATACGAACTAACCCATTATTGTACATCATGAGTTTTATTACTTTTTTGGTCGTCTTTTTAACATTAACATGCTGCGAAAGTGTGCGAAGGTTCAGTTTTGGTTTTCTCATATGTTACGTAGAAATAAATGTTTCGAAGGAGAGGGGTGCTGGTATCAGTGAAGTAATAGTGTATTTGTAATAAGCTGTTTGCGCATCAGTTGATGTTTAATTTATATTTATCACACGTTTGTTCTCACTGGGTAAAATTAAATTAATTTTTAGAAAGGAGCTGAGAAGTAGCGCAAGTATTTATTGGTAATTTGAGTCGGTTTTGTTCATTTTGTTGACAGTTTATTTCAGATGCAAAATTTTTTTCCTTTGTATTTTGTATATTTTGATTAAGTTTTCAGGTCATTTCCGGGTAATTTGATCGCATTAAGTGTCTTGACATTAGCAA
This sequence comes from Setaria digitata, assembly GCA_003640385.1. Lineage (NCBI taxonomy): Eukaryota > Metazoa > Nematoda > Chromadorea > Rhabditida > Setariidae > Setaria > Setaria digitata. The sequence goes on along the minus strand of RCAB01000069.1, from coordinate 114,166 downwards.
TGGGATACATGACAATGATGCTTTGTTCTTATCACAGAGTAATTTCAGTACTACTTTGCTTGATAATTACACTCGTTTGCTGTGTTGGGATAATTATTTTTTCATCGCAGACGAAATATGATCTCACGAGGTTTGCGATAAATCCTCAAAATTCAAACTTTACTTTTACATTTTTAGAATTTTCGAGAATTTTGTTAATTGACTTTCTAGGTTTAAAGTTGATGAAAAATTTAGTTGTTGGTAGAATTTATAAGCATTTGTCTAAAATATTTATGTAGTTTCTCAGCAATCGTAGTAATCGCTTATGCATTAATGGTACCGCTTGAAGTGCGTAATGAAGAAAATTGAGTGACTGGTAACACATATTGGTTTTTAGAATTGGGTTATGGTATTTTCTGGTGCTTGTCATCGGAATTTATTACGTAATCTCATGGAAGTTTGGGTTGATTTCCTGAAATATGTCACAGTTCTTTTTTCTTGAGATGTAAATCCACATCAGCCTGAGGCAGATTTTATGATTTTAGTGGAAGTGAAATTCTATAAAGCAAAGCATTTCAGCATGTATTCTATGGTGTTTATCGTGGGATTGGTTATAACGTGTTTTGGTATCGTTGCGATCATTGCTTCCGTTGCATTTCATATTAAATGGTTATACACTGTTTATGCTGGACTCGCTGCACTTCTTTTCATGGTTCATTTGGCTGTCGATGTCCAAGTAGGTTTCTCAAACTTACCGGAACTATGAATTCTAGTTTTTCATCATTATCGGTAAAATCCGTTTTTTTCAGGGTTTTTTTTTCCCGATTCTCGGCATTTCTTATCGTTTGAGGTAAAGAGCGGTAGTTGAAACAAATAATTTTCTGGATTATTAGCCACTTCACAAAGTCGAAAATTTTCGATTTGTTTTAAATATTCTATTTTCTTTTTTTAACTTTTAAATATTGTAGGAAATAATGGGGGGGCGAAAGTACGAAATTTCACCCGAAGATTATATATTCGCAGCAATTCAAGTTTTTCTGGATATTATCTTGATCTTCTGGAATTTACTTGCATTATTCGGTTCAAACAAGTAAATTTTTATAGTTAATACATTTGCATGTTACTTATGCGCATGTTCAATTATTGCTATTCTGCAAATTAGATTTTGTCGTCTTTTTCTTTTTTACTTTTGAGCTTACAGCATTATGAATGACCAACGGTGGTTTATATGGTAGTGTGTTCTGTCTGGTGAATGTTGAATTCATGGTCAATTTTTTTTTTTTTTTTTTGTTCGTTAGATTTTACTCATGGGTACTAGTTTTTAAACTGCCGAAGAAAAGTGTAGGAAGATTTTGCTACCATATTGATCATTAATTCAGTAATAAATGTTATATGATAAATATTTCTCATTTAGTGAGCAAGTTGTGTCACACTTCTGTTATTTGTTTCAAATTCTTCCTTTTTTTTTTTTTTTTTTTCTCTGTCGAATCAGAGGTGAACATTTGCTTTTTTTTGTTTTTGGTAATTCGATTATGAAACCTAGTCTTGATCCTCTAAAAAAATCTATGATGACATTTTCAAAAGATGGCGACAAGGATAGAAAATCGGAATGTTATTGTTGTGGCAAGTCTTGAAAATGTTATAATGTCCTGTGTGCTGATTGTTATCGTCTAGATGTAGTCCATAAAAAAAATCTGTAAAGCCAGTTCGTGTTTTCGGAGGCTTTTTGTCGGCGAATTTCTCTCGTCATTTATATGGTGAATTTTGTTATCGAGATACATAATCTTGTAAACAAAGCGATTCGCTCGTTTCTGACATTTGTTGTTTATCAGTGATATTTAAATTATCGCGTTAGAATTGCTTCAAAAAGATTGAGTTCATGTGAGACTTGAAAAATATCCCAAAGTTGGTATTGGGACATATCCTGAAGGAAACGAATGATTGAAGTTCTTGTTTACACTTTTTTTAATAAAAAAATATTTAAAATTTTGCATTTGTGATTTGTATGAAGGTTTTTTCTGTTTTATTCACATTTGTACCAAGTTTTCCGGTGCGTAGTGTTTTTGTTGTTTGTGATTCATTATATCGTATGTTTCTTATATTGCTTTCGCTCAGCTCAACTTTTTTTTCTAAGCTTTTGGAATTTACAAGACATATTCGCACTGAAATTCAAGTTGGGTGTTCATTTCAGGGAATGAAAATGAACAGAGTGAGCTGTTATAAGGATTGTACAGATTACGTCGACCCGATTATTTTTTCTGCAGAATATTTTTTTTTCCAAAAGCCATTTTGCCATCGCTAAATTTGTATATATTCACTTCTGATATGTAAATTTTAGAAATTTTTTTTCACTTTAAGGCACTAAGTCGTATCTGTGACTTTTCGACACTTTGAGTTGTGAGTTCGTGAGAATTGCGTTGGAAACATAAGTTCACCATCTCACATAATACAGTAATTTTATGCCGCTGTTTTGTGATGCAATAGCTTCGTTCCAAAACGAGTTCACATTGATAATATTCGTTTTTTTTTTTTTTTTTTTCTTTGCAGTTCAGTGCTGTGTAGTTTTCAAGAACATTTCATGTGCAAAAATTGCAAAAATCTTTTCCTCTTTTTGAAATCAATATAATTCGATAATTTCAGCAGCTAGTAACGGAATATACGACAGTTACAGTATTATGCGCTATTCATCGAGCGTCCAAGGGTGCGATCTCAGCACCTACAAAGGGTTTCACAATGCAGGGGCGATCGATGGACGTTTTTTTCTACTTTTTTTTTATAATACTCAGATACATTTTTCAGTTTTCTTTTGGTATCAGTTCTATCAGTCTATTACTTTTTACTTACGTTTGACCTTGGACAGTTTTATTACTTAGTGCAGTATGAATTGCGTAATGGAAAGCGACCAATTCATGTGCATTAGACAAATTTCTTCTATTCTTAATTTGTGATTTCGATGCAGAGTGACGCAGAAAAAGCGTACTTTTAGTCATTGATTGTGAAATGGCATAGCAAGAAATTCGTGGGAACGCTATCGAAAGATTTTGATTCATAGTTCTGTATTACTCTGTATTGTGTTTATTTGCCTCCTCTCATTGCTGATGATCGTTTTTTCCTGTTACCTTTTAAATTTTCGTCTTTTCAAAGTTCTGTGTGTTCTTGTTCTCCCTTTTTTAATCCTTTTCTTGTGCAGTTTCTTGAATTTTTGGTCCGGGAACGTATCGTTTTCATGTAGTTTCACTTGCTAATATTATAAGACAATGGAAATAACGGCTTTGTGAATGAAGTTTTCTTTTCTAAAATTAAATGATATCTACCTTAGTTGTGGAAAATTTAAAAAAAAAAAAAACATGTTGAGGACTCATTCCTCGCCACTGAGGAGTATGCGGAATAGAACTTTGTTTTTTCCGCTGCAAGTTGGTTATATTGTAATTTTTGGAGTCGAGAAGTGTTTTGCTTTGCTGCCTCCGATAGAAGGGTTTGAAACGAATGTGAGTCGCGATTATGGAAGTAAACTATCTAACAAGTGGTAAACAGAATTGCGTTTCGCGTTCACTCGTTTGTGCTTTGCTGAATATTCATCATCGGAGCACTCGTCATGATTCGCTAGTAGCCGTGGAGAGTGCCATTAGAGTATGAGGATTTAAAGTAGTAATAACTGATGTCGAGGTAATGTTCAGTAACGTTGGATGGATTCAGTGTCGCGAATTACGGTTGCCTAAACAAAGGGAACAAACAGCATGATGAGGTGCTTGCTGGTCAGACAAAGCGGAAAAGGAGATGAAGGACAGTGATTTTATAAGTACTGGAAGTTTGATATGGTGGAGGTGATCCGCATCCGATGCATGGATGGGTTGTTATAACACATGATAAAGACTACGAATTAAAAAGTTTTTACTCTGACTTGAAGTGTTATAGGTAGCTGTGAGTTTTAGTGGTTGAAATTCAGTTCAATTTAATATTCATAAATTTGGAAGATTTGTGTTGTACACAGATGAATGCAAATTTCTGGTGGATAGCATTATTACTTCAAGGAAGTTCCATGCGTTCAGTTGTTCACTGTAATTATTAATTGTTACTAGCACGGTATGTCTTGACAGATGTGGATTTTTTCAGCTGTGTTTTTCCTAAATTCTATCCGCATGGATACTTTTGTTTGCCTGTTTTTGCTTGTTTGTATTCATCCTTTAAAAAATCCTCATCATTTTTGCACAAAAACGTTTAAAGAAAATTTCATTAATATAGTGGAGAATAAGATGCCTGAAAGAAAGAAAAATATTAAGGACGTAAGAACCCAAGGTCGAAACAAAGTTTAAGTACGAATTATTTGCAAGCTAGAAATGTCAATAGCACGTGACAGAGTAAAAGATTCGGGAGGTGATCCTAATGGAAATAATTTAAACTATGTGTGGAATTTTTCGAGATATGGAGCAGGTGAAATTCATTATTGTCATTACAATTAGATATCATTTAATCAGATCTTTTGGCCAAAAACATCAGTGGTATATGGTCAATTAAGATGGGTTGTAAAAGTGAATCTGTAGACAAGTGAAGTTATCGGTTTTCTGTGGTCATTTATCATCTATCCGCATTCATCGTCTAGTTTGATTGTATTTTCGAGTGTAAAGTTTAAGAAGTATCGATTTGGCTTAAGTCCAGGACTAAGTGCTGTATTATTATTGTATGTTCAACCGGTCTATTCAGCAGTAAAAGCGGTTGAAGGGTTTTATTATGTGGGATTTATTAGCAAATAATAACTAGTTCAACATTCCATTATTATTTAAAATTATATGAAAAGTAATTCCCAAACCTTTTCCAAAAAATTATTCACATTTTTTGGAAAAGGGAACATTTTTTGTGAAATATTCAGAGAACAGCTATCGAACAAATGAAGACATTGATGTTGAAATGGGAAGAAAGGAGGAATATTTATCAAATTTCACTTTTAATTCTACATCAATACGAAATGGCTTCATTCGGAAAGTGTTTGCACTAGTTGCTACTATGGTTAGTTAAATTTGCATCCTTTTAGGAAAGGCAGTCAATCAAGGCCAGCAATTAGCCGTAAATTTCACCCACTACTTTCGCTGTTTGGCTCGAGATCATTAGATTCTTCTAGCTGTTTGTGACAACACTCATCACGTCGATACCGTACATGCACCGAGATATTCGTTATTTTGTGCAACGTTCTTTCCTACTCTATATTGTGAGTTGGATATTATTTTTTACCGTTTACGTTGTAATTATGTGTTTCGAATCAGTGCGAAGGTTGGTTAGTTCATGATCGGTACAGTATCCAATTAATGTATTCCTTTGTTTAGCTTATACATGTATTAGTCTCCCACTAATATATCTGTTCGTTGCAAAATATTGCAGAGATTCCCCGGATAGCACCATAATTTAGATGTAAGAAGTAGAACTTTGTTACTTTCGTCATCCTTTGCTACTTTTTCTCCAGTAACAATACCATGATATGAAAAACCCATTTCTATGATCCATTCTATTAACAGATTATATCCAATTAATTTGGTATGTACTGCAATACTGACCTTATCAATAGGTGTTTTAACCATGTGCATTTGCTGTTACCATCATATCATATCAGTATTAATTTGTTTGCTTATCACAACTGTTTGTTGTGTTGGCATTATCATTTTTGCTGTACAGACGAAGTATGATTTAACAAGGTAGGATTTGCTCATTTTTTGAAAGGCTGCTCAATTATTTCAAAATTTCATAAACTACTACCGATTAGGCAAGTGCCACGCAATGGAGTTCATTCGATCTAGAAAAGATGATAAAGATCCCAAAGAAGATGGCAGTTGCTATGCCATAAAGACAGTAGGGGATATCGCGGAGGTGAGTGAAAAGAAATTTATTTTCCAGCTGCTTTGGCATATTATTCCTTTGCTCATTTATTGTATTCGTTCTGGGTGTTGTATCAGTTATTGCCGCATTGGTATTCAAAATAAGGTGGTTGTATACGGCCTATGCTAGTGTATCTGCCCTGCTATTCATGGCTTATTTAGCCGTTGACATACAAGTGAATTATTTCCTATGCACTGCCAAATAAGAGACAAAGGAAAAAAGCAAAAACAAGCCTATCTGGCCACCTTATAATCAGCCAAAAACACACAGTTGTAATAGAATCGGAAGAGACTCACATAAGCAACCTTAATTAAGCTCTGGAGAAACTGGACTGAAGTAATTATGAGACAAATAATACAGTTTTCCGATATTCCTAGTAAACCATCTGTCAAAAATATTGTCACGAGTGACCACTATTTGTCCAGTTTTTCAATATAAAAGGCCTAAGTTAACATGTGACGTATTGAAATGGATTACCATTCATGTGTGGTAGGGGTTTAAGCGGTCATTTGAAGTTTTTACGAGAATGAACAGTTCGGTATATCCAAACGAAGCCAGAATTATGCAAATAAATGAAGTATTATAGATGATCATGGGGGGAAGGAAATACGAACTTTCGCCAGAGGAATATATCTTCGCAGCGATTACTGTTTTCACTGATGTGGTGTACATATTTTGGATGTTGCTTGGTGTTCTCGGCGATATTCAAAATGACTAATTTTTGGACAGCAAACTAAAAGAGTCTTCTGACTTCATGAGGACAATTTCTAAGCACAGTTTTTAACGAAGTAATGGTAAACAGTTAACACTTTCAATCGATAACTGTTAACATTATTAGAATTTTTTACAAGAAGATTATACATTCTGAATTTCGACATAATTAACTGAACTTTCTCTTAAAAAAAAAAATTGGGTTGAAAAAGGAATTACTATACATGGAATGAAGACAGAAAAAGATCAATTTCACTTATTATGATCAATCGATAGTTAATACGATAGGACAGACCTTTTGAAATTTTTAAAAATATTTTGATGCCTTAGAATTTCATTATATATTATCGCTTCTAATTAATATAAGGTTCCGTTTGATTTTTTCTGTACCTGTTAATTAATCTTGGCATTCTCTCATTTCTTCAGCCAAGTAATTAGCTCCGGTGTTCGTTTTCAAATAGTCTTTTCTCCCTCTTCTATAATTTTTTTTCTTGTTCATGCACTTATTCTCTTTCTCTTACGTGTTAACCTCACACAGTTTTACTTTAATCCTAGCTCTATTTTGTAGTAATGATAGTTTTACTTACTAGAATCATGGTTTCTTGTAAAAACTGCTAATAAATTAAATCGGTATTTTGTAAATATCTTACAATCTAATGTTTCATGCAGCGATCATGTCATCACTTAAATGACAGGCTTGTTGATGAAAAAAAGGTTTAAACTATAAAAATCTCAGTGAAGTACTGATTTTGATGTTCAGTGGTAATGATCTAATTAATTAAATCAGACAAAACTTTATGGGAGACTGGAAGGAAGGAAAGCTTTTTCAATCTTTTTTAAAATGAGTGGATCCAAATTTCACAGCGTATGGAGCATTTGTTCGATATGTCCAAGAATTGTTTTCGAATGAACATGTTCGGGAAAAAGTTCCAACGCTTTCAGCACCATTTTTCGGCTCTCATCAAATTGTCCAATTTGAAATAAATAATGCATCAGTAGTCTAACGAGGCTATTAAGTCTGTTTTATCTTTGAAATGGATGAAATAGTTTTGGAAATGGAGTAATTTAATTGTGGTTCATTTGGAATTGACAAGTATTCAGGCTCCCTGTAAATGTTATTAATGCAAATTGTTACAACAATACTCACTTGATAAGCAAGCAGAGCAAGATTATAGTATGGTTCGAACAAGTGCGGTCCTTTTTCAATTGCGGAACGGAACAACGATCGACTCTGCTCTATTTTTCCATCCCGCATTTGTAATATTCCGAAATTACAAACGCTTTCTGCATGATTCGGATCCGCTGCCATTGCCAGCCGGAAACATCGAGATGCCATCTTAACATCACCAGACGACTGAAACTTTGTCTCACACATAATAAGTTTCGAAATTTTCAAAACTTTCGGCTATTAGCCACCAGTATTTGCTCATTGGTTAATTGTTTAATTACGGTTTAACTTACAAGCAAAATATTGCCAGTGTTATACCACACATCGGCGACAACCTCATCACTTGCTGAAGCTTGAGCGCGCTCGATGCACGATATCGCGAGATCGAACTGCTGGCAGAAGAAACAGCACAAACCGAGATTCATGAAGAGCTCTGCACTGCTGACGCCCATTTGCAAGATCCGTCTAATAATTCGAAACTTTTGCTCTGTGATACTTCCATTCCGAACAGTAAGTAATGGATTATTAATAGCCTCGCAGCACATTGATGCCCTTTTTGAAGAAAGCATGAAAATGAGTACTAATTAAGTGATTCTAATGAGAACCACTTCCACTTCTAATCAGTCACTTTGCTGATTAATCGCATACTCATTCCGACATCACCGGCTATCATCTTTAGTTTATATGCTTTCATGAATCAGTTTAAATAAAATTGGTTAACCTGTAATAGCGAAGAGCGATTTCCGGTTGATCATCGTAAAAATAATTGTTTGCAATGCATGCAATAGCTTCAATATTGGTTGGATCTTGCTCCAGCACTAACTTGTAAGCTTCTATACTATTTTCAATGTTACCAAGTTGCTGAAAATAGAATTCCAGTGTATTTTCTTATTTTTTCGAGTTGCAAGTGATGACTACTATCAAGATTTAGTATGTGTGGTTTCAGTAAAGTCAAATCATATATTAATTTAAACTAGTAGATTCATGAATTCTCTCTGGTAGCATGTCCTGACTGGAACTATGAATCTTCCAGTTAAGATTTCTTGGTAAAAGACATAAATTTTTCCAATTCAAATGCCAAGTCACCCCAGTCTTATTTCCAGTAATGATGAAATATTTAGTCATTGAGAAAACAGAAAATTCATTTCACATCTAATGAGTTTTTTCAAAAATTTTTGCCTCTTGAACTCGTGCTAGACCGATCAGAAGAGTTATATCGTTGCGGAATATTTGCAAACCAGAATTATACTGAGCAATGGCCATCAGCGGTTGATCAACTCGACAGTATGTCTGAACTTGCAGATTTATTGGGAAAAACTCGACGAAGGTTTTCTTTCTTTTCATTTTTTGAACTGGATAAAACGAAAGTCCCGATGAAATAGACAATTCTCTATGACGAGTCTGACTAGCCACACATAGGTAAGGAAAAGAGAATATGAAATTTTAAAATAATTTGAAGAATTAATAGAACTTTAGCCAAGTATGCATATGTTTCTGCCATTTTTTGATTATTCAGAGAAGATTGGAACTGTTTCAGTGCATCATTAAACATTCCCAGACGATAGCAACACTTTCCAACTTGATTTTTCCAATACCAATCCGTGTAATTAGCATTTTTCGCTGCAGTAATTGCGATCTATAAAAGTATAATTTGTAAAAAATATATTATTGGCAAAAAGGATTGAAGCATAACTCACCTGGTGAGCCACTTTCATGTCACCTTCATGATAAAAGATATATTCAAAAAGATTTCGATTAACTTGTGGATCGGCTGCATATTTATCAACATTAAGTCTGGATAGATTCACAAATGGACCGTCAGGTTCAGATATCATTGATGCCTATCAAAAGCATATGGCAAATTATCGATAAAATTATAAAGTTGAAGTTGATGTTAATTTACTCATTTATATCATTCAGAAATCATTGAAATTTGTTGCTGGATCAAAGTTATTGATAGCGCTGATAACAACATGATTTACACTTTAAATAAATGAAGTAAACAGCTGAGATGCTCAGAACTTGTTCTGCTTTTTTAATCATTTACTTTTAAAATCATCTTATTTGGTGATCTAGAATAATTATTTCAATCAGTCATTTCATTAATCGAAGTTAAGAATTGACTGGTAAGTTAAGTTTAAAAATTCTAACAGAAATAATGATTTACCGTGCCGAGACGGATAAATCTGGCAGAACTAGATGAAGTGGCACGGGTAGCTCTAGAAGTTCTTGATGTACGCAAAGTTTGTTCTAAAGTACCTGGCCGAGTATGAGTTTCAGGTCGTAAGATACCGCTTATAGGTCTCCCAGCACTTGAAGTTGGTCTATAAAAGTTTCAATTTATTCCAGAAATGTTTTGCCAGATGTCTAGTTGAAATTCTTGATTAAATAGGAATTAAATAAGAATATATCCTTTCAATTAATGGCGTTGCTTTCAGTTTATTCTATTTGTGATTGACATTTTTCAAACTTGTAATCTGGGGAGAAATCGGAAAGTAAAGAACCTGATAGCTTGACGAGTTGTTTCATCTGAAGTAATTGGCCTAGACAACGAAGTGCCAGGTCGTGCTCTTGAAGCCAGTATAGTGTCATCGAGAAATGTTTCTGCAACACCACGTTCATCGTTTTCTAATTCATCAACATAGAATTCTTCTGCCAGACAGCTCAATTTCAGGCTCCAAGCAACCTAGAAAGCTTAAGCTGTTCTTTCTTAACACATCATTTTACTTTCAAATAAAGTTTGTTGAAGTCGAGAAATGATATGACACAAAGCATAGAAGTAGTGATAAGTTTAGTTAAAAATAATGCTCTATACCTGATCATAAGGATTCTTCTCTAGTATTTCAGTGCAAATTTTGATTGCATTCCCAATATCGTTGTGTTTGAAAAGAATCAAAGCTTTAAGAAGAGGATCGACTTCCATACTATTCACATTCACATTTGAATACTTTTCACTTCTCATCACATCCATTCTTTTTGGGATGGTTTCCATTAGCAACCAGGTAGCACACAGCTTCAATACAATGAACTAACTGGTTTTTCTGTGATCAGAAAGTAATTTCAGATTCTGAAACTGAACTTCTGAATTAAAAGCAATCAACTACTAAAGAAATAATGTGAAATCAGCTCCTTATTCTAATATGTGAATAATTCTTTTAGAAGACTGCCATACCAAATAAAATATTCATGGGCTCTTCAGTCGCCATTAATGTTAATGTGAAAATTGTCATTTCGATTTTTTTTTGTCAAACTCTATTTTAAAAAGTTTTAATGATTGGGAAATGAGCTGAAGCAAACTGATTTCTTGCTCAAGTTTGAAGCTTAAGTTTGACGTTTCTTAAGGTAGTTATTAAGCACAAATTATTTTTTTATTTAATTTTAGATGCATTTACCAAATATGCATTTGTTAAAATGCATAGTTAAATTTGTTTCAGTAATAATTTAAAGAAGCTTTTAAATTTAAAAGTAATTTATAAAAAAAAATTGACTTTAAATTTATTTTCGACAATTCAGAAAATATTTTGCGTCATAAAAGGTAAGGATTTTATTGATAATATAGGTGGTATCTAGAGACTATGTGCTTATTTTATGAAATCCTCGGAACTTCAAGTGGAAAAATAGTTCCCTTTTCCCGTCACACGGATAGAAATTCAATCGTTTGAAACCATTCCTTCCATTCATTGAACTATCAGTACAGAATAGTAATCAAATGATGTTGGATTACATCGTCAAATATGAGGTATTTTATAAATGCTTATTTAGGTGATGGTTAATGAGCCTTGTGAATGAATATTTGGCGACCGAATGTCGAAATCCTACCTAACTTTATGCCCTTAAATTGTTATCTATTTTCTCTTCAGGTTTTTATTTTATATTTTTTTATCCTTAAAAACTGCAATATCGCTCAGCTAATTCTCATACTGTATTAAAAGATTAGCCGTTGTTCAGGGATTGATGCCGAATATGATTATGCAAATTTTCTGTCTGAGATTCATGTCCTCTGGAAAATACTGTTTTTCTTTGTTTATTTGGAATATCCTTTGTCATTACGAAGCTAAAAATATTTATTAAATTTTTTCATAAAACACTGAAGTCAGGCATGTTTTATGATAAATAATTTTTATGCAATAATTAGTTGTTCATCATCAAAATATAGCAAAATTTTTAAATGGCAGATCTCAAAACAAAAGGAAATAAATTCTGAATAACTATTTTTTTCGGTTTGATTTCACAGACGAGGATGTAACTAGCTAAATCTTATCACTTTTTTGTTAAAGGTAAATCTATCAGCAAGTAAGAACTTCCTTAAGTGAAATGCAAATTTTCGAGCTACCAAAACAATCAGTGTGAGGTGTTTGCTTCTCAGTTATGGTAGTTATTATTTAATTTTAGACGAGAATTTAAATTCAATCTTGGTTGATTTAGTCCTTGAAATAATTGGTAATGACTGTTCAAAAATCTGATAAACTTAAAGGAATTAAATCAAATGTAATTAAGATCTTCCAAAAGCTAGACGAAGTTTTAAAAGCAAAATATTAAACACAGTCAGGACACTGGGCGGCAGTAAATTAAAATTCAAAATTTTTCGAAAATCAAGTTTATCTGGAAATTTGTCAAAACATATGCTAAGAATTATTACGAGATTAAAAAAAATTAAAGACAATACTTTATTAAATAGTTATTGCAAAAGAGAAAAAACTACAGCGGAAGAAGGCAAGACTGCGTTGGAAAGTCACAACTTATTCTTCTGAAAGGAGTAAAGGTACTGTAGTGGAGCTTCTGTAGCTCGAACCAAAAAATGATTCGTCTATTCGAATCATCCTTTACAGGCAGCTACTGAGTGAAAAACATCTGGTATGTCGAATCTCACCACAAACGTCGTACGTATTCACCGCGTACATCACGAGGAGTACCGAAGGCAGACATTCCCGTCTATAATATGTGGACTTATTTCACTGATAAGAAAAAAAGTAATTTGGAAATTTAAAAATTAGAATTTAAATAAACTAAGCATATATCAATACCTGGTTAGCAAATTCTGTCTCTTGTCCTGACCAAAATGGTACTTCTGGTCGTCGAGCCATATCTAATGGTAGTTCTTCATGTGAATCATCCACGAAAGGTGTATAAACCTAAAGCAAATCCATCAGTAAGATAAACCAGGCAACATCCATCATAGTCTATGAACCAGGTAATTAGACCTTTAGATTCAAGATTTAGATTTTAAATTCAGCGTCAAAGCAAATTTGGCCATTTTGTTGATCACATATGTCGTCATACGATTCTCAGCTGATGAATGAGAGCAAACATATTTATATAATTTCCGCTGTGCAATGTATCAAAAGTATACGTGTTGTAAGTCTAAGCATGCAGCATGCATCATAGACACCCATGAGTTTACGCATATCACAGAGACCCGTGAGTGCACAAGTACTGCACAGACCAGGTATGAACATTTACTAATTGATGCACTGCATAGGGGAATCTCTACCTAAGTTAGTATAATCCGATTTGTTCTAAATGATTCATACCTGTCTTGGCATGCCAAAACCTGTTTTACCAGCTTGAGAGTCAAGGAAGTTGACACCCATCTGATACGGTATCATACCCTGTGACCGCTGCTCTTGCGCCTGCATATTTGCCACAGTATTATTTCGAAATGCACCAAAACCCGACATTCCCGCCTGCGATGCACCTGAAAAATATGTTGGGAGGTAAAATTAAAGCAAATCGAGACTGTATGGTAGGTAACAATACCATGATATGAAAAACCCATTTCTATGATCCATTCTATTAACAGATTATATCCAATTAATTTGGTATGTACTGCAATACTGACCTTATCAATAGGTGTTTTAACCATGTGCTTTTTAACCACTCTTCTTGTGCGAGAAGAGGATTAGGAGTGAGACTGGACAGTTTAATGATCAACCGAATTTCGAAAAAGAATGGAACAAGAATGAGGCGAGAAGAATACTCACCTTCCTTCCACCCAGTAGTTTGCCTCGATATGGCCGATTCATCATTAGGCATTTCACCTCTTACTTCATCTTTATATTTAGTGATGTTATGACGAGGCATACCGAAACCGGTCATGCCGGATTGGTTAGCGAAACGATTAGTACCCATTTGCAGATGAATGAATCCTTGACTGTTCCGATCCTGTTCATCTGTCTTCCTCACTGAAATTTGCAGCTTTCATCTGGATTATTTTCAAACTCAGAAAGAATGTATGTATCTAGAACAACTAGCACAACTTGAGACTTGCCAGTAGGACACGAATTTTCTTCTGAGAGTTTCTCGATGCAAAAATGCCAGGAAACCCAAGATGGATGTAGTCAAGCAAGAAAGACAAAAATTACAAGCAACTGTTTCGTCCAGGAAACATACCATCGACGATTCTCGGCATACCCATACCAGTCATACCGGCTTGCGAAGCTAATTTATTTGTACCAGATTGCAGAGGTACAATGCCATCGGTTGCTCGTGCTTTTTCTTCTGGTACCTCACTTGCACCTCCAGTACCTTTTGTTTTGTAATTCACATCGCGAGGTGAACCAAATCCTATAAAGTTTCCTTTCATCTTTCACCACGGAAGCTCTGTGGCATTTAGATCTCAATTTATCACTTGAAATAGAGTTTTTGATACAAAATAAGTAGTAAAAAAAGAAAATTTTAAAAAGAACTAATAAACCGGTATAGTCTAGATTCAAGAATGGTAGAAATTATACCAGTTAATCCTTTTTGTGATGCAAATTTGTTGGTGCCAGATTGCAGCCAAGTTGACTGCTTTAGACTCTTTATTTTTTCAGCATCTGTGATTTCTTGCAAGTTGTCTGCCTTAACTTTATCAATCACATCGCGAGGAACACCGAAACCTGAAATTTTTATTTGATTTAATAAAGTCTACCTCATTTTTCTCTCGAATCTCCTTGTATCATCTTATTTCGAATTGTCCAAGGTCTCCATTACCACACTAACTTTAAAAGTTGAATTTCTACAGGAAGAAATTCACTGAAAACAAAACTATTTTAAATGCATGGAGCAATGTCTTTAAATGTTGTGAACTGATACAAAGATGAGACAGCATTTATTGTGCGCACAATAATGCTCTCTCATTATTATATAACTAAACAAATAGATAAAGGATTGAAACACAAATAACAAATGTTCATAGTATTCTATTAGTGTGAGCTAGGTTCTCTCATCCTCTTAGATTCCACAATATTTAACTTCTATAATATTTGACACAAGTCCGTAATATTTAGCAGAGTGAAATAAGTTTGAAAAAGTAGACGATAGGAATTGAAGTGAAAACTGTTTTAGAGATTGTTCCCTAAAGTTTACTGCAAAAAAACTTGAACTACGCACTATTGATTTCACTTTTTCAAAAATATTATCATCACTTCTTCTTCATTATCTCTTCAATTTAATTTACTTCTGTCTTACTACTATAAAAATATTCCGCTAGTTTGGTATAAATGTGGTGAATTATTAATTGTTTACAAAATGCTACCAATATTTTGATATCTCAAATCTTTTGCCACAATATTTAATCTCTTACAAAATTTGTGATCACTTCTTAAACCTTCTAATTGCTAACCTAAGCCAACACTTCATATAGTATGGATATTTTGATTTTATGTCTGAAATCACTTAACTACCGAACACTTCATACCTGAACCTGATTTAAACTACTTCCTATATTAATGTTTTCAACATGCCTAAACTAGTTCCGAAGGTTTTAGGGTTAATGTGAATGTCGCAGGATATTTTGAATAAACAGTAACTTCTGTGATATAAAATAACTAACCTCATGTACTTGAAAAGCCATTATGTGAGGAATGAAAATGTTGATGGAGGAAGTGTATTCGAAGAGGTGCAGTTGAAATAAATAAAAATTTTCTTGCTACTCAAGTCTTCAAGGAGGAGTAAAAGATTCTTTTGCATTACTGAGAAGCAACTGTTGCTCTTGCCATCCCAAACATTTTCATTTAAGTTATTTTTCTCAACATTAATTTGGAGTTTTCTTGAATGATGTAAATGTTTTCATTAACAAAAGCAAGTCGTTAAAATATTTATATGACAAGGGTTTAAATTACAAGCTGATGTCATGCATCATCTCGATTCACTTCTACTAATACGATTAAACTGCTTGTTGAGGTTAGATCGATAATGATTTTTATTATATTAATCTGTTTATCACTTTTTTCGAACAGAGCCAAGTGAAGATGCAAAACTCTGGGAATTTCTATGCAGCCAAATTCAGATGAAAGATGCTACGTAATACTTTTTCAGGATGCCTAAAAAGGTTTTCTTCTCGGACAACTCATTTGATAAATGCCTGAATTTTATTTCAGTGTTTACCTTTTTTTAAGAGAGTAAACTTAATTAGAAACTCATTTATCACAATAGTCAAAATGAAAAAGTCCGAAAATGTTTGCTATTTCATTTTTCTAATAAATTAAAACAGCAGCAAAATTAATAAATTAATCTGCCATTTTACTATTTTTTCTTATTGTACTTTAATTTAAGTACCGTCTAGGTTGCACCAGGCGTTCGAAACTACAGTTATTAAACATATCTTTTTTCAAATTCAGGATTTTCAATCGGTTTTTGAAATTTTTGGTCATGTTATTGCTCACTTACCAGTCATTCCTCGTTGTGATGCGTATTTGTTGGATCCAGCCTGGATCGGGATGATGCCTTCGGAGCGCATTAGCTTCTCTTTGTCATGCTTTGATGGTTTACCACCTGAATACTGCGCTGCACGTCGTTGAAGGGACTTTGGTACCTCAGGTACACCATACTGACGTCCAGGTGTTGGACTTTTGATACCGATTGGTGGTGGTGGCTTCTTCACCTCCTCTGGCGGTGGAGAAGGTTTCTTATCTTCTTCTTCATATGATTGCTTACTCTCTTCGTTATCTTCTTCCTGGAACAAAATGATGCATAAAAATGAGACATTGTAAGTCATTTTTTATTTGGCTTTGAATTCCTTCCTAGAAATAACTTTTTTTTTTTATCTGAACGCCAAACAAATCACGAATAGAACTAATCCAAATAATTAATTAATTAACTGACTGATATGCTATAAAATTCACAAAATTCTGTGAAGTTTTTTTCCACTCAGTGAACCTAGAGCACTTTTATTCAACTTCAGACGACATCACATTATTAAAAATGCTAAAAACAGATCTGAAGAATGAAACTTAAAACTTGTGAGAGGTGCATTTATTATTTTGCAGTAAAGAAAGTATGAGAAATAATTCCCGCAAGCAAGTTGCTACTGTTTGAAAAAGCGAAGTATTGTCAAACAATTTACAAAACACTGACAAATTTTGGATCTTTAAGAGACATTGTGTAAATTTTTTCTTTTTCTTTTAGCTTTTTCTCATTATTTATTCCCTATTATTTTCAAACAGTTAGATTGGAATGGTTGCCATTATAGCGCAGAATGCAACAAGGTAGAAGAACATATAGTTTCTTCAAAGTGACAAATTTGTCACTTGGTAGTTTCGTCAAGAAAGTTGGACTGCCGAAGAATGACGAATCAACCATAAACTAACCGGTGCATTTTCTTCATCATCCTCATCCTCATCCTCATCTTCCCGAGATTCCTCGGCTTCGTCTACGATGTCCTCTTCATCGGCCATACTTGTTTGTTACTTCCGCTCTTCCTTCAAGCTTCTTCTACCGACTGATCCTCTGGCTAGAAGTTGTTGTGCCACTGGTTGTTGCTTGTTGCACCTGAAGGCTGTTCTGCTTTAGATCCGAAATTTTTACGTACAGCTGTGTGTGTGTGTGTGTATGTACGTATTGTGGCTGGTTCTCTTGACAGAGATGTATGACTTGAGGTATATCGTTTCAGTTCAAAACGTTAAAAGCACGAATCGTTTAGAGATAAGCTTTAACTAAACCCTCATCTGTATCAACATCATCACTATCACCACTAGCAACTGCAACAACGCAATAGAAGGCTGAGCTCAAAATCGAACTTTATTTATATCTCTAACATACATGCTACACAACAGAAAACATTTTCAAATTTCAAGACATGTTATTACTTTCATTGAATCTCTGGTATTTATGCACAGAGAAAAAGAAAAATATCAAATTAAATTTTAAAATGACACAAACTATTGCTAGAAATAACTAAGTTATAAAGTGTGAAATGGTTTTTGTAATTGTTAGTGATTCTCTAGACATTCTCTTTTGTTAAACATATACAAATTGGAGATAAATTGAAAATAGAATAAAGCTTGGAAAAATTTAGCTTAGTGAATAAAAGTGTCTTAGAAATTCAATCATTTCTCTGGTTCGTTGTTTACTATCATTTGGCAAAAATATTAAAGTAAAAGATGACTTATCGGTAATTTCAAAAAAGCAGGTAATTGCCTATAGGATTATTGTTTTATAGCAAGTTGCAGGATTACTGAAAAAACAGTTAACCTGCTTCTCAAAGTTTTATTCTGCTTGAGGACAGAATAAAGCAAATTTTAGTTTCATTCTTTTTAATCTGATTTTTTTTTGGAGACTTTCAGATTTAAAAAAAAAAAAGAAATCAAAAATTTTATTGTTTGTCTTTAAGTCGAAATCTTTTTGTTGACCAAATAAAAATTACTTGAAATGTTTACAATTTCTTTCCGACAGCTCATTGTAGCTTTTTAAAAGTGAATTAAATGAAAGTTTAAGAGAATTTATCCATTTAAATTGATAATTGGAAAATTTTTGATGGTAAATAAGTGATCAGAGAAGGAAACAAAGAAAAAAGTTTGATAACGCAATTTTCAAAAAGATTTCAATATAACCAGAAATGTTTCGTTCTATGTTTGGAACATCTCAATTTTCTAGCAAAAAACTATTTGGTTTGGAATCGATTATTTTTCATCAGAAATTATCTAGTTTTGTCTTAGCTTGACTAAAATGAATAATGCTCTATCGGTTTTGGGTTACTGACCGAGCACATTATAGAAAATGTTAAATGTTAATTTGAAAATGTTAACTTCGAATTATTTTGTTCGGTATTACTGTCTGGTCGGATGGATAAGCATTTACAGATTTTACAAAGTTAAATATTCCATAAATGATTAGCATTTAAATGCAAATTATATTAACGGTGAACAGAAAATAATAACTAGCAAAATCAGAGATACAGAAAGTGCAATGATGAGAGATAGAATGATAACTAAATTAAGAGTTAAATTAATAGTGAAAGTAATTAAAGGTGGATAAGTTCCATCCAGATCTCCTTTTCACTCTTTCATTTCTTCTTTTGTCAAAATTTTCTGAACCGGAGTGGAAAATTATGAATCGTTTAACATAATATAATCATAATATTACATGCCCACGCATACTCACCCATACCCACGTATGCATACTCGTAACCACGTGTAATACACGCGTATACATGAATATCCAGCATCTGGAGGAAATTTGCGTGTTTCAAGGTAGGCGAAAAAGCCAAGAAGCCGTGGTCGTAACAGTGTTGGATTCATTGCTAAGGAATTCATCGGAGGAAGGGAGAAGTGAGTCGATTCTTGATTATCACTCCGCTGCAAATCTTCAGGAATCCATCTCTTCCAGCAGTATGTGTGTTGTAACAAAATATCAATAATATCAGCAACTGTTATACTTCACCAAAGTCCACTTCAATCGGATCTCTGTGGAGGATAGATTTTGTTGCTTTAAATCTTTTCTTCATTCCTACATAAATTAACGGTGATATTGCATTAAGCAAGATCTTTCCAACTAATATAAATTTCAGATTTCAACAACCAATACTTTTTTGGGAGATTTATGAATGGTAAGAGACAGTAACATAGCTCCTCGAACTTATTTTTCAACCTAGTGGTTGTAAATTCGGAAGAGGATTGGTTTAAAATCTATTACAAATTGAAATTTGCTACTTTCTATTAAAATAGACCAAAGTCCATAAATATTTAATTTAGTGAATGGCTTTGGACAGTGATTAGGATGTGAATTGGCAATATTATCGAACTATTGCATTTCTCAAACTCGAATTTAAAATTAATTTTAATCGAATGACGGTGTAGTACCTTTTTCATCTGAGTAACTCATGGGAAGTGTGAATAAACCATGAGTTCTTTGCGTTATCAAATACTTCGCGGCTGTCTTATCTTTGCCTGTTTGTACAATTACGAGATCTTCACTTCACAGACTTAACTTTAATTAAATCCTTTTTCCTTCTAGTTGAAACATTCATCCAAGAATGCTTTCAACAAATCGCTAATCACTTTAAAATATTTGAAAGAAGAAAAACTCCTGATGGAAAAGTGCGTAAATGTGTATATGCATATCCGCTGTAATGCTTCGAACATGTGTGTAGTGGCTGCTGCTCTCAAAAAAACCTTTTAAAACGGATCTCAT
Organism: Setaria digitata; assembly: GCA_003640385.1. Taxonomy (NCBI): domain Eukaryota; kingdom Metazoa; phylum Nematoda; class Chromadorea; order Rhabditida; family Setariidae; genus Setaria; species Setaria digitata. The sequence continues at coordinate 94,053 of RCAB01000069.1, read as the reverse complement.
CATTTTTCCTCTCGTTATTTCAAATACTCCTCACCTATCTCCACACAAACACACACACACACAAGATTTTTATATATGTATTCCTCAAAAAACTTTCTTAATCTAAGAAGCCGAAATTCTCTAAATTATGACTGAACAAATTTCATCAATCATGCTACCGAACAAAGTGTAACAACGAAAGTTATCATTAGAAAGTATCCTTTCAGAAAGGTTTCAACGGAAGGAAAGATTAAAATCACTTGCTAGCCAAGCCTAAGGCCTTTCAAAACTGAATTTAGTCTAGCTAATGCATTTTAGGCGAAAATCAATTGCATTTTGTTCGGTGGCGTAGAGTGATGAATGTTAATTGCCTCAACAATTAATCAGTGTGTTGTCACTTCCTGAACACAAGAGATACGGCAAAGTAGGTACGCATGTTTCGCGTGTCTTCTGAGACCTTAGCGGCCACTGACTTAGTCCAGAATTTGAGTGATATAGAGTAAGACTGAAATCACTTCCACCACAAAAGACTTCTCGACTAGAAGATTTGCTCAAATAGCTAGTTCACGTTAACGATGGACAGTCGAATAAATGTTTTCATGACGGTTCAGTCATGGTAGCGCAAAGTTTCCGTAGCACTTTATGGGTTTGGTACTTGACGTGTAGTGCGTCATTCGCACTTCTTGAGAATGTGGCTCAGAATGGCTTAGAAGTATGGGTGGAGCTGGGATGAGCTTCAGGCTAGTTTTCTATTTATGACCTTTCGGTATGTGTTTGTTGGTTGCGCTGAGGCAAACAGTAAAGGAAAATGTGAATTGCATTTGCTAATGGAAAGGGATAGTGCATGAAAGGATGGAGTGAGAACAAGAAATTGATGGGAATAATCTTGTCGAATTTGTATAGGGGAAGGATTCATGGTGTGATGAAGAAAACATCGTCGGTTGAGGGAATGAACATTAGTAAAACGTGAAATTGAAATTAAAGAATATGCTGGTTTAGCAATTCCTTTTTTCCAGTTTTCCTTACTGTTTTGATATAATTCATGCAAGACGGATGATACAAGATTACGAAGTCACAAGGAAATTATGGGACGGACGTATTCCTGTCCAGTTCATTCTCGATAAATTGGAATTTATCCAATGTTCAGTTAAACCGTTCTGTGTTAGTCTTTTCCTTCCTCGAATTTTGAATTCTATCTCGTATGCGAAAAGTTTTGAAGTACTATCGGTTCCAGTTTGTCTTAATTTGCTCTAGAGTTTCTTTTTATACCTCAGAAATTCTGTGTTTGTGAGGTAGGATCTACCACCGAAATCTGCTGTGATAGTACGATAGGAATTATCATGAAAATTGTATATCATTCCGTACTTTTTTCGTACCAAAACAGATCAACTGTTAGTTATCATCTTTATGACTGGCTCATCCTTATTACTTTTCCTTTCCTCTTTAGAATTGTTAACGAATTTTTACGAATTTTCAGATTATGGTTCCAGGTATGAGTTATTTTCCGCTAATTTTACCACGGGTGTTGCAGTATTTCACAGCTGTTGTTGATAATTTGGATACAGATTCAGTATGGTTGCAGTACAATACCAAGCCGTTGAAATGGTATCTTCCATATTTCTCTTGTTTGAACATTCGTCTTTATACGTAATTTTATTTGTTTGTAAAGTTCACTTTTAAAAAAAATGGATTTCTGCGAAGTGAATTTTTTGTGTAGTTTATATTATTTTAGGCATTATCCAGTGGGCGTTTTGTTTGATTTACTGAAAACAGATGATCTTTTACCGTGGACTGTCGTTCTAAAAACTAAGGTTTGTTGCCTTTTTTTGAAGTAAACTAAATGTAAGCTATCCTTTTGGACTTTTTTTTGTACTTCATTCCATAATTTTCTTTAATGGTAGTTCTTTGGTATTTCTCCACTTTGGTCAGTTTTGTCAGTTTGGTCGTTGTAAATGATAAGTTTCTGTATAGCAACGAAAGATAACATATTTCTGAATAATCATTCTTATAACTTACAACAGGATTTCCCAAAAGAAGTAATGCGATTCAGAGGTAACGACTTGGAAAGCTCATATATTCAATCAGTTAAGGAAGCTGATCAGTTAAAACATAAGGCCAGGGTGGTCAATTCAATGAAAGTTGATGAACATCGGCAGCTCTGGAGTAGCATACTCCATGGTTAGCTAATTTGGCTTGTTATGTTTTCTGTTTACTTTCCTTCTCTATTGTTTAATATTAGAATAATTTGGAAGGAAAAAACTAATCAAGGATGGAGTGGTGGCACTTGATCATATAGACCATTTTGGAATAAGATATCAGTGATCATTCTCATTTAATTTGGCTATGGAATTGGTTGATTATTTTGTAATACGTACCGTACCTGAAATCAGTTGTCAGAGTTAATTATATTAATGTGTTTTTCTCTTTATAGATAAATTTGATGAATTTTGGATTATAAATAAGAAACTGATGGAATCTAGTGATAGTGAACCTGTGTTACATGTTCCTATACGTATTTATCAGGTGATTTTTTCAAATGCTTCGAATTATCCGCACATATCTGATAGTGGTTTCACGTGTTAGCTTGCCTGGTCTGTCTGCAGGAAAAATCTGGAAGACAGTGGGAAATATTCTATAGTTTTTATGAGTCTAACAACAGTATGGTTTTCGTGGTAATTTCTATATTTTTTGGATTTATATATCTTTTTTTTTAGGTCGACCATCCTTTCAAACAACCGTTAATTACGCCTTTCGACGAAGCAGGTAGGACACGTACAATTGCTGATGCATTGAAAGCTGTAAATATCGAAACTCGATCGACAGTGATCTCTCATGGTATTAAAATACCTCTGACAACTCCACTTATTTGGATGATACAAAATCTTTCTTATCTCGATAATTTTATACACATTGTTATACTTGCCACTTCTGAATAATAAAGTACTATATTACTCTGTTTATAAACTGTAAAATTTTGTTAAGCTTGATGTAATTATAATAATACACACAATAAAGAATTTTAGTTTTCTTCATAGCAGTGTTTCAAATATTCGAAGCAGGAAGTTAATGGTCATAATTGTTCCCTGCCTTGTTCTCAAAGATAGTTATGGTACACAGGGAGCTTCCTCAACAGCCTTTCAATATCAAGTACAGGACACGTTATGAGTTAGAGCATGGTAGATTAAGCACTGTTAAAATCTGTCGAAACAGTGGTTCCGATATGGCTGTTTTATTTCTTCCAGAAAAAGCAACGAAGATTGTCTTCCATCTTCAGGTTCTCGATCGTGCGAGGGGAAGGAAAGCAAACGAAACATTGGTTTGGTATAAAGTTCCTTTACTGCGAAGGAAGCATAAAAAAGAATAAGGGTAGGTGTGCGGTAGTTTTTCGTTAAATTAGGACCTTGTTTGAGTATCTCATTTTTATCCTTGACTACGAGGGGACGAGATTTCGAGTGAGGAAATTATTTTGCAAATCATCTAAATTGAATGCAACAAATGATTTTGACTTCACCTAATTAAACAAAATATTTACTAATTATTTAGTTCATGGTGCCGTACAAGAGGAATGGAAGTGAAGATTCTGAAATATTTCCGTGGATTCTCGCAGATTTTTACCAAATTTGATCTTATATTACTGTTCTAACATATTTTCAGTTAATAGTATTCTCTAATGCTAAGATTTCTTCGACTTGAAATTGATATATTTTTCGAGGCCTGCTCCATTTATTTCAGATTTGCTGTTGTAACTATATATTTTATTTCTACAAATATTTAAGATATTGCACTTGCATAAATCATCTGTTAATCAAGTGAGAAATCTTTAACTTTGATTGAATTATAACATTGCGGCAAGAAATATTTGATCTTATCCTTTCAACTACTATGGAAAAATTTATATTAAAAAATTTAATTAATTCGATGTTGTCGGTGTGATCAGTGTTTATGTTCATTAGTAATTTTACTAATTAGTGATAATTTTAAATTAATGCAACATTTTCCTCAACTACCACGAATTTCTGCTTTAAAGGGAAAAAAAGAAAATTGTCCTATAACCCGATGCATACGGAAAGAGATCGTGATACCAACAGGGAAAATTTATCTTTTTCAGATTTCCTAAAAATCTCAAAAAGTATTTTTGATAGGAAGCTATTATCATATTTCACATTTTGTTTAACAGTGTAAATAACTGGACTATACACTTGCAACAGTGTTGAACTGTTCTTCCTTAAAAATTAACCTCTCAAGAAGTAGTAAACTAATTAATTACCACTTTTTCCAATTTACTACTTTAGTAATCTTTTTCAAACTGATTAAATTATTGGTCATTTCGCATGGCACCTTTTCTTATTCACATGTTTGCGCATCTGGCATCAGTGGTGATACCTGTGATTACTAACTTTTAGTGTCAGAAGAACATTCGCAATCAAAGACTTCTGCAAATATCACTGATGAATCGATCGAGCGTACTTTTTTGAACTTCACTTCGGCAGCTGTTCTACAGCCTGGACTACAACAGGTCTAGTGGAGCCATCCCCGGGGTAAGAAATTAATTATTTCATATATTTTTTTCCTTCTCCCTCCTTTTTTCCGACCCCTTTCTTCTAGTGAAACTTTTTACTGCTTGTGTACATTTTCTCATGCTCGATTTTTGATCAAATAAAGAGTCAATTTTGTATAGTTAATTAAAGTTGTTTTTTAAAGGATACAAACGGTTTGCTTCCCAACGACTTTTAATATTTCCTTTTAATTTTCCCAAACTTCACATCAACTGTTTGGTATGTTAAATCATGCTTCTATAATGATGTTAAGGCTTGCAATAACTTTGAAAACTTCTTTATATTAAATAATTAAATAGTTATTTCATATTTTAGTTATAAGGTTATTCCAGGCTCATTTCGATCTTTATCTGGATGACAAAATGAAACGCTGAAATTTACATCATTCCAAATCATTCTAATTTAACCGAAAAATTGACAACTGTTTATTTTCTTAATTATAGCTACCGAAATAGTATGTAAAATCTTAAAGAAAATTCAGTCCCAACATTGTCAGTTCATAGAAATTGCTTACCGTTTTGTAGTGAACATAATTTATTCAATTCTTAAGTGGGATAATTAGTAGTTTCGACTTTTAAGTGTATAATGAATCTTTGATTAGCGCAGTTACACTGTTAAAACTTACAATCCATCGATAAGTTACAAAAAGTCGCTTTTCCTGGAAGCCATTCAGCAGTTTTAGTTGAAGTTTAGCTATACAAATAAGAATTGAAAGAGAAGTAAGTCTATTCTGTTCAATACAAAAAGTTACAACACTGAACAGTGAATAGATTAGCTGCGATTTTTTAATTTAGCAGACGGTAGTAATTGAAATTTGAAATGGTTGTAATGAATGATTGATGTTATTTCTGCCTGGACTTCTAAAAGTTGAAAGCACTTTCATGCCACATGTTGGCATAAGTCCTGCTATCATCCTTCTTCCTGTTCGTTCATTATTTTTCTGGTGTTGCAAATCCACTAATTGGATAAGAAGACTTTTAAAACTTGGCAGACAATGTTAAGTTTTTAGAACTTTTTGAAATTCAAAATAATAATGCTCTTGCTGGCAATCTCACAATTCCTGATTTTTCTCAAATTGAAGTTGGGACTTGTATAAACTCGTGGCATTCAAAAATTTCCTGTATAAAGATCCAAAATTACTTGAATACTCTCATTATATCTCTAAATTGTAAAAACACAACTTCTTCCTATTCTAAGAAGAAATACTTTATTTGCTTAGGATATCTCGATCAAATTTCGAGCTCTCATATATTAAGCGGTATTTTCGAATTCGTTCTGCTCTTTTATATAACTGATGCTATTCTGAAAAAATTTTTGCTACAGCAATTATTTCCATTCAACATAAATTTGATTTTACAGTAATATACTTCAGGTATGATGATGCATGTTTGTAATGATGGGCTACAAAAAATGCTTCACATTTTTGTCCTATTCGTATTGATAAAATGCACCGGAGGTCAGGAAATGCTAGATAACGCGCGGTGTAATCACTATCCTAACAGAGGTACCTGTGAAGATAGAGGATTCACTACAAAATGGTACTATGATCGATATGCACACCGATGTCGAGAGTTTTATTACGGTGGTTGCGAAGGCAATGACAATCGTTTTGATTCAAATGAAGGTATCTTTTTTGTAAGCCTAATTCCATCAGAGCTCATTTTGCGATCTTCACGATTGAATCCGCGACAGCTCTTTGCAGCAATATTCTCAAGACTTTAAACGTGGAAAACAATGATGAATGATATTAAGTAAGTTTTTGTCCGGATAAACATATAGATGCTTTCATATGCTGCAGACAGTTGAAATAGAGCCATCAGATGAGTGAATCGGTCAATGGTAATCAGATGTATGTGAACTTTTCAGTATGCTCCAGAATCATTGTTCTAAACGTGTGATTTTATCTCATGACTCTGATCTCTCTCATTTACAACTAACTCATTAAAACGTCTTGTTAAAAATACACCGTTGTTCAATTTGAAGTTCTTGATAAAATTTATGTTATCATGGAAGCAGATCTTTCGTTAAGTACAATTTTTTCACTTATTTTAAACTGAACAAAGTTTACTCGGCTCTATTTTCATATTATACACTTTGCAAAGATACCAACGTTGAAGCATCTTAATTTGTGCTCATTATTTTGTTGATAACACATTACAGAATGTAGTCAAGAGTGCAGGTACTTATCATCGGACGATCCTAGAAAAAGATGCGTTCTACCGCACGATCCCGGGAGTTGTGCTGGCAATTTCGAACGTTGGCATTTTGACATACGAACACGGCAGTGCGTTTGCAGGCAAGTTGGAAATATTCTCAGATTTAACACTGGGCTTCTAAAGATTCAAGAATTTTCAATTTTAATTATTAGAGATAAATTTTAAATAGAATCACTGTTAAAATTTCGAACTTTCAGCTGGTGGTCGGGATGTGGTGGAAATTCTAACATGTTTTACTCCTACACACACTGCATGTCAATTTGTGGAATGTTTGCAGACAATCGCACCTCGACTACCAAAGTGTCCGTTCGACGATTCATCCAGGAGCCAGGAAGCAATCAAGTCTGTCGTGCAGATGATTTCGAAGATGACTTTTGCTTTCATCATCAAATTATGGAATTTGAAATTTTTCTAAAAAGTTGAGAAACGCTAGAGTTAGACTTGAGATAAGTTTATAAAAAAAGTTCAAAATTTGTGTCGGATATCAAGAAAGCAACAGATTCTGAACTTTTTATAAATTCATTTTCAAATCTATGGTCTCTTTTTTACATTAACGGATCAGCGCATAAGTGAAGAATGGGTATGACCGAATTTCTGGAAAAATTGCAAGGTTTAAATGACTAAATACGAAATCCAAAATTTTTCAGGTTCGGAATGTTGAAAATTTGTTCGAAATCATTAACTCGATTAAAACTTCATTTTTTAATAATTCGCTCTGCCATATGATTTCTAGTTGTTCTTCAGCTCAATAAAACAGTACCATTAGGAGAGGGAAGACAGTATCGTAATTTGTTCGTAACTTCCCTGGCAGACGGTATTAAGGGGTTTCGAAGGAACCGTTTTCATTACAGTAGACCGCTTCTTCGAAAGGTACTTGCGTATTGTTTCAGACATTATCCAACTAAGAATTCCAAGCATTCATGCTTTCAATTTATTACTATTCTAATTTAGTACGGCATCGAATCTTAGATCGAGACGGATATGTGCTTGATCCAGGTCGAGATCTGTGAAAAAATGTTGACCCCTGTCTGAGAGAGAGAGAGAGAACAGAGAATATATTGCGATGTCTTTTAATGATTTCAGAGAATTCATCTAACGAGTGCACAAAGTGATCAGCAACAAGATGGCCAGCTGGCCAGAAAATACCAACATTTACATCACTACCGCCCATCTCAGTACCTGAGATTGACTGCAAGTGACTCTGGACATGAACCAAAGAAAGGATATGCCGCCTATATGACGACACGTAAGCGTGGACGTGGTCGAGTTGAGCAGTCAAAAGGACAAACTAGCTACTCTAGACCTGAAGAAGTGCGGCGAAGGAGTGAGGATGAGTCTCAAAACAGGCCAGTTCGAGTCGGCCAAATAAGGCATTCTCATCAGATAGCTTCAGTTCAATCAGCTGACCAGCTTCCATCACAACAAACTGAAACGAACATGCAGCCACTATATCCTCCCGAACGTGAAGGTGCTGAGACTTTACGTGAACGTGAAAGGTTATTTCAGCAACGACGTCGGGATGAGTACGAGCGAGAAGTGAAATATAGGCAGGAATTGCAACGTTATCAGCAAGCAGTGCAAGCCGCAGAGAATCGTATAAGAAAAGGACAAGTAGATGAAACAGATGTCTGGCGGCAACAACAACAAGTGCAGTCAGAAGGAAAGCATTGGAATTCAGGATACAGTCAAAATCCAGCAGCCCATGCATCTTTACAAACGGATTCTAAGATGTCTGAAGAAATTGGGCTTACAAAGTTGAATCATCGGAAACTTCTGAATTTTGAAAAATTGAAGCAAATGGAGAAAAAGCGGAAACTACTGAAAAAAACTCCAAGACCTGTTGCCGTAGCACCAACTTCTGCATCACTACCTGAATGGACTGTTGAAGAACAACGACAGTCACGTCGGGAAAGTTGGTCTGACCAGGCAGAAAAGCCTGAAGGAGGTAATCAAGAAAGCCAACTTGGTTCAAAATATGGAAGAAACCAATTATATACAGCACCACAACCTCAATCTCAACCTGAACAACAAGCATCACAATACCGAAATCCTTCGGAATCACGTCATGAACAGGACTCAGGTCAACTGAAAGTAACGAAGTTCAACAGGAGTGAAATCAGTAAATCCTCGATAAAAACTAATCAATCAGGTTTTTTCTTTCTTTCTTTTTTTTCATTATTGTTGAATATAAAATACTGTTGATTTCGTCACACCATTAATATCTCCTGTCTCTCTCATTGGGCTCTTTTCAGACTTATTTTGGATTAAGGTTGAAGGGAGTAGTTGTATTCAAAAAGCAGCCTTTTGCACGACTAGAACTTCAAAACATAGATAGCCCAAGTGACAAAGTGATCAACTTGACTCAGAGTGCAAAAGAAATTTAGTCATTTATTTTGAGCAACTTGTAAATCCTAGTGAATGAACTGTTGGAAAATCGGCGAAATCACATCAATGCTGGATCTGCTGAACCAAATCAGAGTGTAACTAACCACACATCTGATGAGGAAAATTGGCATCGTACTGAAATACAGAAGAATGGGGAACTTCCACCGTTTGGATTTATTGTCACAGCAGATCAGGTACCGGATCGTCAGGGTGTTCTCCATGCCGAAACAGTAAGTGCCAGGCCTCCACCAATAGATCAGGAGAAACAGGTGCTCGCCATTGAAGATTATGAAGATGAACATTATACATATGATCAACAAACTGAAGATGGTAGGTTTCATTTGCGATATCATTATCCATAAATTAACTGGTTAAACTAGTTACTGGAGAATTTTACCTAATTTTTCTTGAGTAGAAAATCTCGATTATTATTCATTTAGAACGAAACGAGGTAATGCTAAAGTTGTTGATTTTTATGTGAGGTTGTTGAAGAATTTTCATCATGTGATTTCAGTTTTAAAGAAATCTAAATTTCAGAAAAAGGGCAATGGGCATTATCAATAACTTTACAGCCAGCTTCATCTTCCGCCTTCTCTTTTCATCAGAGCGAAAAACCTACTGATCTTTCTGGTGACACACAGCAACTGAAAACGGAGGTATCTATGAAGCCAAGAGAGGAATCAGGAACTGTGTCATCTATGACGGAACCCTCTCTACAAGAAGGTGAGGGTGAATATGGAGATTCTGAGGAGATTATGTTTTGGCGAGGGCAAAAACATCGTAATGGACGTGGCATAGAATATTCTTATTATACGGAAGATGACTTTGGCACAACTGCCGAAAAATTGTAATTGAGGCTAAACAATAATCTTTTAACTGCAGAATTTTTTATGGAATTTGACAGAATTATACCTAATGCAATTGTTACGACTGAATCATTTCTCTTCTGTAGAGAAGGATGTTGGAAATTGTCGTCATCGAAGACATTCCTTATACTTTAGAACATGGTGATATTTTAAGTGAAATTACTCGTAAAGTTATTGAATAGTGAGGTTGGAACAAGACAATACTTTAGTAAAGAAAGTCCTGCGATTGAATAAAAAATTAAAATGTTTCTTAAATACCAAATTCAGAAGTAAAAATTTTTTAAATTTAAAATGGCTTAAATTGGAAGATTAGATCAAAAATTTGAAGGCATAGGAATTATCTTTGTACGATGACTTCAATGCACTATTAATTAAACTTTCTTCATTCTGGTGCTACCGTTACTGCCATTAACGCCATTTTCTTTTCTCTTAATGCTTGTTGGGCCTTTCTGAACTGATAGTGTACTGCCGAATCTATTGTTTTGCGTACATGCATTGTGCTATACGTGATTTTTATAAAACACGTGAAGTGCAAGTTGATGACACGTAAGACTGCTGAAAAACAAATCGACAAATTTTTTCGGATTTGTGTTCGTATATAGTTAATAGTCGAGAAAGGCTTCGTTCTAAAGACAGAAGATGACACATTCAAGTTAAATTAAATTGAAGTTTTCACATGAGACAACTAATGAGTGTAATGAAAATGAAAATCAATTTAATGTGTATTTCTAATATCATTTCAAACTTTGCTAGTTTCGAAAGTAGTTGGTCGTGCAAAACAGAAATAAAAGAAGAGAAAGGTGAACTGGAAATGAGTCGTGTAAGTTGTCTAGGTGTTTCTAGTGTCATTTAATTGATACTCCTCTTGCTATTTCATCCTAGTAAGTTCGTATTTTGATGTTTGGAAATGTACTTTGACAAAAAATAGTCTTAAAAAAGTTATAGCATATATTTTTGGCGATTAAGAAAAAAGTATGATTCAGTGTTTGATTATTTGAAGGATTCTGAATTCATCTCTTAAGCAATTGTTTTGGCATCTCTTGCTCTCGAGTATTTGAATATTCTTGGATTACATTTTTACATTAGTGTCAATTATATATTGCTTGTGGATGGACAATAATTGATGACTTTCAAGTCATGAAATATACAGTAGTTTAGAATAGCATACCTATCCTTTTACAAAAATCATATACTACATTGTCTTTCGTTTCGGAATACCGGGAATTACTTTCATCGAAGAAATAATGTTGCCTAACACTGTTTCAACTTGCAGAGTGTTGAAATGAATCAAGCGAAAGCAGCTTTTGCCCAGAAATTAGTGCAGCAGCTAGTAGATGCGAAAAATTATAATTTGCAACAAGTTGCTAAATCGTTGAAGCAAAAATTTGATAGTACCTATGGTATCGGTTGGCAATGTATTGTTGGGAATAGTTTTGGTTGCTACATTTCACATCTACCGCACTGTTTTTTATATTTTTCTGTCGAACCTTTTTCTGTAGTACTTTTCAGAACGAACTTAGCCACTGTAAGGAATTAAGTGTTCTCGTCTGAATTCATAAACCAAGATACGTCAAGAACCAGAAATTTATTTATTTAGAATAGCGCTAAAATGAATCTCACTGGAAATTTCATTTTTTTTTCTTCATCTGTTAATTTTATTTGTCTTTCAAAGCAGGAATTCAGCGCTTTCAGGTCAGATTCTTAAAAAAGTTTAATCTTTATTTTTGCATGAACTAATCATTTTAACCTTTATTTTTGCGTGAATTCCATCCAAATCATAATTCTATGCAACAAAAATCCTTTCTATCTGTAAGGAAAATCTTTGAAACCATTTAAACTAGTATCAGTAAATGAATACATAAAAATAATAGTGGCTTCAGACTGGAAAAAAGATCCAGAACGTTTGGATTCTTTTTTTCTTTTTTCTCTGTTCTAACGCTTACATGTCTGAATTATTTAACTTATTATATCGTACTCTAAAAATTCGAAACTCTATGTCCTGATTTCAATAATTTAAAAGTGCAAGATTTCCAATAAATAATAATAAAGGTTTACTTCTTCATCAAACAACTTGATCACCGAGGATCGACGTATTATTAAACCATTTAAATAGTATTGAAAATAGAAAATTTTAGAGAAATATTAATGTCGTAAGTTTTACTTAGTCGCTTTTGTCCTACTATTTGGTTTTATCAATTGAATACTATTAAAAAATGAAGTTTTAATTCATAGTATCTAAAGATTCATAAGATTATATTAATTGAGACAGTTTTTATATGCAAGCCGTATTCATTTCAATTTTTCTGAGTTTCAACAACATACTTTTTAATGATTCTAATTTGTCATTTGCAACAGCAGTCAAGAAGGAAAGTATCTAAACAGTTTGCTGGAAAATCTTTTTCAACTTACGAATCCTATGCTTTTGTGAGGAAATTATATTCTTGCAATTTTGCGTTAGTGGAATATATAAATACTCATCTGATTACTTTTTCGTTTTCCACTCAAATTTCGTGATTTGATTTCCATTCATTCATCGACCTTGAATTTTAATAGACTCAAGTGAAGTTAATGATTTGTATTTACTTAAAAATATTTTATATTTATAATCAGAGCTATTGTTGACTCACGACTATCGAATACTGTACACGATTTCACATTTAAAATATTTAGTTTCAGTTTAACACAGATTGGTTTTAAATGCATCAAACTACGCTTTGCTACCTCAGATATGCCTGCTCTTCTGCAAAAAAAAAAAAAATGTGAAGAAAAGAGTGTTTGAGAATCACATTAAATATTCACTTGACTAATTCATTTTGAAATGAAATTTAGAATGAAGTCAGGATTTCTTCGAGCTAAGGAAGATGTTCAGTACATTGGTCAAGAAGTATTTAGAAATAGAAAGTGATTTAGTATTTGGTTCTTCATTGCATACACAGAATAGTTTCTCGAATTAGGCAAATAACAATAGAATGACATCAAATTGGATGAAATCACTAATTATTTAGCCAGCTTAGTCAATCCCAGAATGCGCAGCAGATCTTCCGGTATACATCTGCAGTCATGAATTAGACCATCACTGAAGTCTTTGCATTTTCCCTTGCAAAGGTTTAAGTTGTCGGCACAACTATTACGACTTGTATCATAGAAACAACCACGGATCTGAATTTTCACATTAATTGTATTGCGTTGTATTAATTTTTGCATATTAACTGTCTTTTTAAAGATTATTTTTAATTTTGGTGTGAAATTTTGACTGTGAAAGTTAGTAGCGAAATAAACAATAAATTTAGAGCTATGGAAATACTTATTTTACTTAAGTTTTCATTCATTTCCATCTTTCCTAGTCAGTAACTTGCACCCAAATACTACCCCATCATTTAAGAAACAATTTATATTTTAAATCGGTTCACCATGAATCTATCTTTATCATTGAGAATATTAGCTCCAAGCAACCTCGGTTCCAGCATACTCTTACTTGCTGTTGCTACTTCTGCGTTGCCTGGCGAAATACCGCGATTCAGCAGATCCATCACAATTCCAAGATTTATGCTTCCACTACTGTACGGCGCAGGCACATACGGCGATATTTCTGTAATAAGAGAAATTATCTAGAAATAAGCTCTAGTAATTGAGCAAATTTACCATTACCTTCAAAAATTTGTGAGTAAATTTGAAAAAATATCTGACTAAATTTTAATTTAAACAACTAACTTTTCTTAAAATAATCAATGAAAGTTACACACCAGTGATATGTGGCCTTATTGTATTGTAGTTTTGTAGTTGATAGTAGTTTCCCGGTTGATAGTCTTGATAGAGGGGATAGAGATTCCATCGTCCAAGAAATTGTTGACACGGTGCATGAGCCATTATAATATTGGCACATCCTCCACTATATCCTAATTCTCCTGTAAGAAATTTTAAAATGACAAGTGAAAGATCTTGGATGCTTAGTTTGAGTTTACAGTGCTATTTAACTAAATATTGAAGAAACCACAACGGATTCACTCTTTAGATTTCATTACATTACCGAGCATTTTTGATTCAATTGTAATTAGCTAAACAAATGTTTAGATGTTTAAAGGATATTTTGTCTTTGGTGGCTTAAAATATCCCAGAAAATAAATTAATGTCTTTGCAAAAATTGCTAATGAGGATCGCAAAAATTGGAACTTTAATTTAACAATTTATTAAATAGTGCAAAAATTTAAGGACCTTGATATGAATTAGGGTTATAAAATAGATCATACAAATGATCATGTGTTTCGTATGGATACCAGTCCTGTCCCATGGCAACTGCTGTTAATTTGATGACAGTAATTAACAAAGTTTTTCTATACATCTGAAAATTATTTTTTGAAGAAGAAAATGACCAATATCAAATCGAAACTCTAAGTAGCACAATCACTGAAATATAATTCTATGAAAAGATGAATTTAAAGCAAGACAATATAAAAAAGGAGAAAGATTGAGTGTGACCGATTCTAAAACTAGAGCAATTTTTAAGAAATTGAAAGTACAACGAAATGTCCATGAAAAAGTAGCCGAAAAAAAACATAAGCGTGAATAAACTAAAATCTTTAAGGTTTGCTTATGTAAAAGTTATGAAATTTAAATTTAAAAAAAACCGAACTGAATTGCAAAAATTTCTTGACTTATTCTTGTGAAGCTATTTTACTGGAATAGAATCATTATCAAATAGCGGTACAACTTGTGTGATATAGAGATGTTCAATAAAGAATCTTTCTGTTCTATGTTGAATCAACAGTAGCTGCAACCAAACAAGAAATAATAATAATGGCATGATTTGGCTGTGAAGAGGCTGTCAGCTTGTTTGCTTCGTAAATTTACTCCACATTAATTCAAGGTTAAAAACCCTTCCATTTTTCATATTCCAAAATTTGTCATTGACCTTCTAAAAGGTTGTGAATGTAATAAATGCATCGCTTTTTCCAAATTCAGTTTGATAGGACACCTTCTAGAACATTCATTCCAAACTTTAATTCCGATGAATATCTAATCCGCCTTTAAAATCAGTTAAATAACAAATAGTAAGTAATCAAAATAAGGAACAGCGAGAGGAACTGCTTCAATCTGAAATTAATTAATACAATTACCTTCGGAAACAGAATAAGGTTTAGAAAGGGAAAGCGCAAGTTAATTAATTTCTATTTGTGAAGTATTTTGATGAAAATCATTCCAGTGATAGCGAAATAACTGTTTCGATCAGGAGCTGATATGAAATCAACCACAATGTCACTTCCCTCAATTGGTTCGTCACATTTATTTATTGTGTTTCACAAATACATGTTAAATTTTTAAAATGAAATTTAAATCTTAGTATCATTAGGGTGAATAATCATTGGATTGCAATGGGTCAGTTTCGTGGAACAAGAAGTGACGTATTCGGAGAAATACGGAAAGACAACTTCCAGAAAATATCGTCAAGTGATTGGCATGTTCTACAAAAAATGGTGCGACAGCACGTGGGAATCGTTCCACCAGTACTTCACTATGACTTATTGGTATGACATTATCCATGCAACCGTGGCAAATTAGTACTGGGACATTGACTTCTGGAGCTCTGTCGTAACTGCAAACAAATGAAGTAAAATGAAAAGAACAAGATTGACAACAGGAGTAGTTTAAGCAGCAATTTCAATATTTCACTTCTCAAAAAAATTTAAATCAACTTAGATTTCAAAAAAAAAATGATTTAATTCATGAAAAAATAAAACTTTTTTTTCATTAGCGAGGTTCCGTATTAAACATTTTTTTTCACAGCATTTCAGTATACCTCTAGCTGGAAAACTAACGAACTTACCTTAAGAACCGATCCATACAACATGTTTGATCAGATTTTCTGTATAATCTTAAGCCAGATGCAAATGGCGCAACGAGCACTATGCCACAGAGGTTTGCCGGATGTTTGGAAGCCATGTAAACCGTTGGTGCTGTTCCAATACTGTAACCAAGTAATACAATCTGGAATCTACTTAATTGATAATATAATACGATAAATGCTTGTAGTGTAATTCATTTCAGTCACTGTTGGAAAGTATTTTGGTCTAATTTTCTTTTAACATCATGTTTTATTTTCATTAGCCTTGCTTCATTCATGTAATCATATTATCGCTTTATAATTACTTATTAATTCTGATGACGTTTCATCACGCACTGATACTAATGAATTAAGAGGAGAGAATAATAACGAAGCTTTCACAGACCCGTTTTCAGTAATATGTTCAAATCCAAGACTTACTCGAACACGCGATCCTTGCGTTTCAAAAATATGTTTATAAGCAGCCTCAATGTCGGCATAAATGTTTTTTTCTGATGGTATGCCGGTACTGATACCATATCCCGAATAATCATAGGCATACAGCCTCGCTTGCAATAAGTCGCAGATATTCCTGGAAACAAAATTTGGAACCACTTGGCGAAGCAGCTAAATCTGCTTCGAACACTTAGCTTGCGGAAGGAAGGCTGACAAATCATTCGTTTTGTTTCCCTACTAGTTAGGTTTTCACGAAATTTACAAATCCTTTCTGGGGTGCTGTGTTTTACATAGTGACACTGTTCAGGTAAAAAGCTGAGCAACGCTGGCTGCAAAAAAACTTCCCCGATGAGTAATTGAAACTAGTAATTAAATGTCAGGCACTTGAAAGTGTAACTACCGTAATCCTTTATTATTCGGTATTTACCTTAAATTTATTCCGTGTGGTTGAAAATAGCATCCTAGATCTGAACTGTTTGGTTGTGAAAATAATATGATCTGAAAGCTTTTCTGAATAAAGGCCGGTAAGTATATTTTTACTTGAAACGAACTTACTGAAAATTTTTATTGAAACATAAGTAAGACTGAATTTAAATCGTCAAATGAAAATTCAATCGTATTAAGATATGTTTAAATTGGTCAAGAGAAAAAAGATTCGGCTATTCTTCATTCTTGGCAGTACTGTAAAAGTTGATATAATGGTTCAAATTAGGAAGAGCAATAAAATATTATATCACTGACAGCACACACATTTTTTAAAAGAAATTTCATGAATTCGTTGCGAATTTATCTTTTTCTAATATAGGATTAGGCTTTAAAAGTTTTGCAGTCCGAGAAAAGTCTTACCAAGTCTTTAGACCCATTACTTGACTCATGGAATGAATTGTTTTTAATTCCAAGAATTGGTAGATACGAACCGCGCTTTGTCTTTATTATTGAGGTCTCAATACCTTCCAGTGAAACTGGTGGTCCTTCAACAAGATGTTGTGCCTCGAACTTTTGGTACATGAGTTTGGATGCCTACAATCCTAAGCCTCGATTAACAAATTTCTGGAAAATTCGTTAAAAAATTAAAGTTGGAAATTTTCGACTTAAATAAATATATTTAAAATTCCAATCTAATTAGAAAAGCTCTCTTTTAAAATATTCTTCATTAATTGATGTTTTCTGTTAATAAAATGTGTCTGATTATTTTAATTTTAAATACACATTAAGCGTCAATTTAATTTTCAAATTTTCAATTTAAAATTTTCATGCATTTTAAATTGGGAAAACCTTTTTGGCATTGTTCGTTCGTATGACATTCCCATTGACATCCTTACCGCATACCATGTATGTTTTGCCTTTCTCTAGAGGATGGAATGCTAATTTTCGGGTAATCATTTCCGGTACAGGTGGGCAACAAAATACATAGCATAGTATACCAGTACACTAAAAATGAAAATGATATAACTGAGATTACTCGGTACATGTGTCCTATTTCATCTAGATGAATAGCGACGTTTTTTACTTAAAGGTGATATTTGGCTTCGTAAATGTTTATAAATAACGGAATAAGAAACGTGTCTCGAACACTGGGAAAAAGTATTTTATTGCAGAGTGGTGAATCGGTTTTGGAAGGAAAGCACTTAAATCTCAACTAGAAATTCGTACAAGCTATTCACCGATTAATATTTTAGATTTTAGATGATTAAGTCTCCTTTATAATTCCGGATCGCAATATTAACAATTTAAAGAAATCCTTTAACCTTTGATCAAATTTCATAACCTTAAATGGAGAAATTAAATTGGAAATGGTTTTATGAGGAGATTTATGAATCGAACCTTCAAAATTAGCATGCAGAATTGACAACATCCACATCTATGTTTTTTTGATGGTTTCTGAATCGCTTCCGAATCTGCATGATGAAGCTCAAAAGGATTTTTCGATTGTAAACAGCGTTTTGTGTCCTTTTCCCCTTCTCTACCACTTTCTTCGAAATTCTTAAATGAATTACCAGGCTATCCCGAAGGAGTTTTGTTTTAGCTCACAAACAGAATCTAACTTTCCTTCATTTCAAAGGGAAATTTAAGTTTTGGTCTCGGATCTTCAAGTAACAAGTATTCTAGTCGTTTTGAGTTCTGAAGTGAATCAGTTTACCTACAGTTGAAAAATCCAGCGAATGTAAGTCTGCTGACGATTTTTTCAGTCCCTTCTTTCGCAGTTCTCTATGACAATAGTGCCATTTTGATAATTTCTGGAAAAAAACTCTTCACCGTACAACACGTTTTGTGCAATAGGTGATCAGGAGCAATTATATTAACAGTAATGTTTGAGTCGTCCGCATTTTTTTCCAAGTAAGTCTTCCTGGAAATGCTCTTAAAATCAATTCAATGATCAGAAATCAGTTCACTGCTAAATTTTCTTCTTAATCGTACTGCCGTTTTGGAATCAAAAAAATCAAGATTTCAACTGAACTTCACTAACACCAACATTAGAAAGCAGTTCGTCACTCGTAAGAGTTCCTGTGGCACTTTGCAGTTCCAAATTTGAAATTTCTTCAATAGTATCAACCATTATGCACAATTTCTTTTCAGTAATCCATCGAATAATGCAGAAAACGACCAATGTACTACAATCTTCACTGCTAACAATGATTTTTCCGAGAGTTTGACTTCTTTTATTCAGTATTTAGCATTTCTTTTATCAGAAACTTGCGATATATAAAACTAAATATCTCTCATATTTCTTTTCCTCTTTTAATTATCCCCTCCTTTTCCATTTCTCAAAATGAATTAAACTTGTACTTTCACTGGAAAGTTAACTAAAGTGATTGTGAAACAAATTCACTGAAGCACAAGACACTATGATATAATTCATTCCACTGACAATAAAAGTAGAAAGAAATATTAATACTAAAACAAACATAATTTATCCTCGATCCTTAACCATGTTTGTTCTGCAAAATATTGTCTAATTGCAGAAGGAAAATCACCATTCCATTCATTCAGTAACCACGCTGTATTTCGCTCTAGAAGATCCACTGCTAAACAAGGTGTCTACAAATTCAATTCTTCAATTTGCTTATCAAACAGTTTAAATAAAATACAATAATTCATCTAACCTAATATGCAATACCTTTTCCTCATACGGCTCTCACTTCACTCTTCACAGAAGTTTTTACAAACTAAACTATAGAAGCATAACAAGCCCATAAGTTCCTCATCTTTATCAAGAGTAATTATACCATGCTAACTGTTTCTTCTTATTTTCTATACCTGCAAACTTGTTTTGTGGCATAAAATGCAGGTAAAATAAATAACAGTGGTACTTTATGTGTTTAAAATTTCAGTGAAATAAGCTGTAACACAATGAAAATAAAAAACAGATTCTCAAAAAAAAAATGAAA
This sequence comes from Setaria digitata, assembly GCA_003640385.1. Classification (NCBI taxonomy): domain Eukaryota; kingdom Metazoa; phylum Nematoda; class Chromadorea; order Rhabditida; family Setariidae; genus Setaria; species Setaria digitata. The sequence continues at coordinate 74,388 of RCAB01000069.1, read as the reverse complement.
AATTAGTGGAACGAAGGGAACAAGTAAAAAGCGAGAGTAAAGAGATGGAGATAATAATTTCTGAGCAATAGAGAGAGAAAATGAACTACAGTGAGAATTACCAGAAGGGCAATTATAATCCATCCGCAACTTAGATAACACCTCACTTAAATTCAATATGTAAAAGATAAATTTAGTCTGAAGTTACTAGTCTTGCAAAACAAAAAAATAACTTTTACTTGAAATAAATAAAGGCCTACAATTATTGCAACACAGCAGTTTACTGCGAGTAACAAGGCAGATAACAATCTAAAAATCACTCATACTTTTTACCTATTTATTTCTTGCTCTTAACGTTTATCACAATAACTACACAAAGACCATGTCTTAAAAAGTTAGAATAATTTTAAAAGTAATCCAGCCAAATCTCTATTTCTATTTGAAGCATTAGAGAATGTCGACAACTGTAATGAAAAATTATCAAAATTTTTCTTCAGTGGTTTTGCTGCCTATTAATGAACGATTCCCACGCAGCATCACGATAACGTCGGATTTGGGTATTAACATCTGCTACACCCGTAACTGCTCGTCCTACTATTACTATATCATTTCCATCTATACTTATTGCATTCTCGATCGTACGCCAGTTTTGACCAATTCCATCACCTATGGCATCCATATGAACCCCTGCAGCAGTATTCATTTTACTGAAATAATTTCCACAACTGATCAATGGTGAGAAGAAAATTGAAAAATTATGAAATAAGAACGTCAAAGCTCCTCCATCATTGACACGATTCTTTCTTATAAAGACAAAAGAAATTTTAGTAATCATTTAATAATCATTACCTGCAGTCCAGTACAGAAAACCTGGTATATTGGCGCAACGTTTCTGACAAGTAAACCCACTTACTATATCACGATTATTCTTTGCTAGGTCCAATGCGGCTAAAAAAAAAAAAAAAAAACTGTCTAGATTGATACTTAAGAATTTACTCAAGCAAAATGGCAATTTAATATCCATGGAAAACAAATAGAAGAATTTTCATGTTTTTAACAAAATTTTGATGCATTTACAATACATTCACAAGTACAAGAACGTCCTCATCCATTTCTGCGCAATATCCAAGTGGTTTCTCCAACAGGAAGCATTTCTATTTTTTGCACCTTATATAAAGAAAGAAATAGGTATTTTTGGACGAAATTAAAAAATACGCTCTTATACTAAGACGACAGCTTAAGTTTACCAACTTATTGTATTATTTACCTACCGTTTAAATATTCTTTCGAATTAGTGAAAGCTCCCTCAGAACTCATTTCCACAACCAACAAACAACCAATGAGCTTTGACTCCGGCTGATTTACAACCTAAAATTAAACTATTTTTTAGAGCCTTTCTCTATTCTCTTCTACCTAATGTGTGTGGTACAACTAACTTTTATAAGATTGTAAAATCAAGGCCGAAAAGAAAATCCAGCTTACATTACCTGCATCTTTACAAAAAATTTCACTTTTTTTTTTTTGCACAAACGTATGCCAAGTAACTACATAGATACTAAATTTTGAAATATAATTTCACTTTTCACTAAGAAATATCAACTACATCAATTTGTTACGTCTACTTGTAAAGAGACAAAGAAACGAAGCATTATTTATATATCCGAGCATAATGTAAGGATGGAGATCAAATTTTATAATGTGAAAGAAATGACTTATTCGGACTTTAAATGTTTGGATTCTCTAAAGAAAATCACATAAACGTTCAGAAAAAACAAAAATAAAAAACACGAACCTTTCTTAAGATATTTAAAACGGACTGCCCAGAAAAAGCATGTATAGAAACAATTTGTGCCCAGGATGCTATTTTGAAGGGTCCTTTCGTCAGCTGCAGATTCACAGTGTAGCCAATGTCAGCTAATTTTCTAAAATACGATGAAACAGATAAATTAAACTTATCTATCAAGCAGGCATCTTATAACTTTAAATTACTCTGCAAGCAGGATACTACGCTTCGTCATACAATAATTTTATAACGATGGCTTTATGAAGGTGTACTTGACACTCCTGAATATTTTCTTTATTAAAAAAAAAAAAGAACGCCAACGTATCTGTCTTCAAAGATGATGAAATCAAAATTATTAGCCATTGATATAAGTTTCTGCACAAAAACATCATTGAAATCCTCGATCACATCAGCATGCAATTTTACGGCACAGATATAACCACCAGTTTTTTCAATAATTTGTATGATCTCGTCACATTTTGTGTTGTCAATTGCAAGACACAAACATGTCTTTTTCTAGGAATAAAGAAATTATATTAGAAATATTATATTCTCCTAAGAAATGAAAGTTGACAGATAATCTAGCAACTTTTTCACATCATCTTTCTTATTGTCTTTCAGTAGTTAGTGTGTTATCCTTTCAGTAGAAGGATAACACACTAACTCTTTTAAATCGCTGGTTAATGATTTTGAAAACCAAGCATAAGTCAGCGGTTAGCTACTAGAACGAGAAAACAATGCTACTGTTTAAGAAATATTCATCTTAGAAGATGCAAAGCATAGCTATCACAACAAGCAACAAGTAAACCTCCACGTGTAGGTTCCCATATCGAGTACCAAATCTCGAAATGTAAACAGATGGAGAGAATAGAAACAAATACTAACTTTGTTCATTATTTCCAATAACTTTTTGTTTAAGGCATTCGATGTAGAATCTCTCCGTGATGTTAACGACCAATCATCATTGTATTCCACTTTTTCAATAGTCGACGGTGGAGGAAGTGTCAACTGATACAGAATATCGTCTTTTTTTTTTGGAGTAATTGTACCGATATCGATCAGAAAATCAAGCACTTTGTTCATTCCCACTAAACTGAAACACAGAAAATTACTCACTTGTGTAATTCTCTGAGAAATAAGAATTGGTTACTTGCTGTTCAAAATTCGATTGTGTCTAATTGCAATCTTCTGAAGTTGATGAAACGAAGAAAGTCGTATGTTTTAATCCTACACTCCTTCTAAAACTCTGTCAAATGAAAATATAACCTGTATAGAGTAACTCCTTCAGCTAGGAGATTTTCTGGACCACCTTGTTCACGATCCAACACACATATAGCTTCATCACAGATCAGACCTTCGTTACGTAGTGAAATGACTGTTTCCAAAATACTTTTGCCTGAACCTCATTAGGAATGTAGAATAGCTCAAAAATAATTTCCTCAAATAATTAGTGAAATCAACGACATTCATTCCTTCCTTATATTTTTGAATGGTAATTGGAAGTTTTTGCTAAACCTCTTACACCTGCTCAAAACAGAAATTAGTGAACAAAATTTAAACAGAAAAAAAAACCTGAAGTCACAACATCTTCAATAACTAAAGCTCGTTTGCCAGTTTCATAGTTGCCTTCAATAAGTTTCTTTGTGCCATATGATTTCACTTCTTTACGTCGTAACAACATTGGCTTCTCCAGTTGATCAGCAATAATCTAAATCATGTAGCAACAGTGCAATCAAATAAATTCACAGTGAAAAAAAGAAATTATTTATTCATATTTTGACCTAATAGAAAGAGGCGAAAATACTAAAATGTTTTTTTCATGACGACAATATAATACCGTTGAAAGGGGAAGTGCTGCATATGGCACGCCAACAATATAATCATACTTCAAGCCCCTCGTTTCCATCAGACTGCATATGCATTTGGCTGTTAACTTCTATAATTCAAGCAATTTGATTTAACTTTACTGATTTCAAAGTTATTTGAAGTTTTGCAGAATTGGAAGCCTCACTGTAAGCTTCACAATTTGCTTCCAAACAAAACTAAATATTGTTGTTGAGAATGTATTCCACTTATGAAACTACGTTAACTTCTGAAGTGAAGCCTGCGAATAAACGTATAAAACTTCCCAATGGCTAACAAAACTATCCAAGTTGAGTGAGGTACCTTATCTACAACGGACAATATATAACGCATTCGTTTCAGAACCAAAAATCTTTCAACGTGACATATCAAATTTATGTATTTCTGATGTATGCTAATCATAAGAAAGGAACAAAAAATGAAAGAGAAAACCTACCAGCTCTTTTGGTGAGGTGAAGAGAACACGTAAATCAATGTAGATGGGTGTGATCTGACCACTTTGTAAAATGAAGCTACCGAGTTTGAATACCCCAGCATCCTTCAACTGCTTCATCAGCGACAACTCCTCGATCATATCGCCGGCGCCTGACATCTTTCTCCTGTCTAATGTCCCTAGAAGAATTTCAGAAACGCCTTAGTTCTTTGGGCATCACTGTTTCAGCAACAATCAGAGAGAGATGCAGAGATCCCTGCCTTATACAAGTTATTCTCTACGCATGGATGTAGTAAGTTCAATGCGTTACACAGAAACTAATGCCTGAGCAGAGTAGTAAACAAGATGTACTAGCTGCAACTGAAACTACAAATGCATTATACCATGTAGCGGTGGTTGAATTTCAAGCAAGGAGTGAATCCATTAGTAAAGTAACTACGTCCAGGAAAGATTATATAGGGTATCAAGAAAGAAGCAAATCCATTAAAAACGGGCAGTGCGAACGTAGTTCCTTCCAGAGAAAAAGAACAAGGCACGCAGAGGTTACGTGGAATGAGGGTATCAGCGTCAGTTTGGAAGTGATGACATATGAAACCATGCGAGTGACGTTTTCAAATCTACAAAACGTGGAAATGAACAAAAAGAGCTGGTACAGTTCATCGCTGATCTAGGCTAGTTTGCAGCGAAGCGAATCGTAACGATTCTCTGCAATTCCAAGCAAATGAACATTTCTTCGCCACTCTGACAACTCGTTGTGTCATTATCAGTAACAGGAACCGTTGCTGTTCACCATACCAACTGTAAATGAGAAAAGAGCATGCCTATTTCGCAAAAATACACAGTGACTGTTAGTTTATCGCCACCATAACCTATTCGAGAGGGAAATCAATTAATTTGGCAGACGGTGCACGGAACTGTTACTGTATAATTGCACCATTCAAAGATACTTACGTCTGATCTTGTATCACTGTGCTACTTGAACATGTCGTCCTCTGTCTGTCTCTGGTCTTCAGAGCAAAGCCGATGCGTTATGCACTGACTCGAGAAGAGCTGTTTGTATAGACGATGAATTTAGCAACTTTTTATGCAAAAGTGTTCAGGTCGAATAAATAGATGCCCGTGGAAAATTATAAAATGATAACGATCACGAAGTACATCTCATTCACCAGTGAATCCTTGTCAGCGGTGGGTTCTGCAAATACTCCATAACCTCACCTCTTCCTGGCATTCACGTTGTAGCATTGTTATACCCAAAACTGCTTCCATGCTAGTGGCTTAACTGCTTCTAGGCCTAAAGCAGATAAGCCAGATAAGCCTTACTATGTTCCACAAAGAAGTTTAACGCAGTTTTCTCCAGTTCAAATATTTAAACGTCTCCTAAACAAGGTCAGAAATTATGTAATATTCAGCAGAAATGGAGGTCGCATATCGTTATCGTGAACAAATTGAAACAACTGTCGAAACAATGCGACGCCGATGTCTCGCGGTTTTAATGGATTTGTTTTTTGAAAGCAATTCATAAACCATAATATTAACTCTAGGGCTTTGCTCGAGATTTTGTCTCCCTTTGCTGCAGTAATAGTTTGACTTATCAGTTACTGAACTTCTATGCATATGAAAGTTACTTATATGAACTTAATATTTACATGTGTATGTAAACACCTGAGTACAGAAAACTTTACAAATCTCCACTCGTAATTCGCTTTATACATTAATTCAAATTTTTAAATACACAAAAAATTCAGAAGCCCAGTTTAACGACACTTTTAGGTTTATGATGGGACCATTAGTTTGGGACAGAAGACAGTACGAGTTGCAGAAAAACTACGTGAATACGCTGAACCGATTGCTTATGAAGTTTCTGAGAGCGTATGTCTGCTGATTTTCTCTTCGGAACACTCAAATCAAATAAAGGCAGTTTGTCAACGTAAAGCTATCTTTATAGGAAGATTGAAATGGAAATGTAGTACGATTTTACTTTCCAAAAAACTGCCCCATCTTTACCTAAAGTACAGCATTACAAAATTCTACAGTTTCTGAAAGTCCTCCTCCATAACGTTGCAAAGTTTCAAGAAAATCAAAATGGTTTTTTAGGTACAGAGCGCAGTGCAGGACCTCAGTCCATTAGACTCAAGCGATAGAGACTTTCGCAACAACTTGCTGGAATTGTATCTAAGTTGCTCTGTTCTCTCAATTGGAATAGGCGCAGGTATTTAAGTCAAATGAACTGAAATGAACCCGACCAACCAGTGCAATCAATGAGAATCTAAAGTCTCGATTCGGCTATGCATAATTTTAGGTGAAATCTCTGGTGCTCTTATTCTGGGGATGTTGTACCGAAGAATATTTGACTGGTGGTGGGAAATGCTGTTTGTGATCTTACTTCCATGCCATGTTTATCTTACATTTCGAAAAAATGCAGGCAACTTTTTGAAATTTATACCAAATGTAAATTTCGGGACACTCAGGTAAGTGTCAAATAAGTCCAATCCTAGTCCTTGGCTCTAGAAAAGCAAGGAGAACATATGAAACATTAAATAAGCAGATCCATTGAAATGAAAAGGATAGAACTGCTTTTACGAATCTGACATGCTCTGCGGACTAACCAACTCTTAATAGTGGCAGTTTCATCTTGCAGCACTGGACGAAACTGAACGGCGTGTCAATTTGTTCGGTCTTGCTCTTGCGATCGGTTCTTGTATAGGTCATATGATGGGATATCGATTAATTTCGACTCTCCCATCAGTCAGTTTCATTCAGCCGCTAATCCTTGCACTGACGGTAAGTCTGAAAACGAATTTCGCTCCTAAAATTTTAAATTCTCCTGATTTTCATTTGTGGAGTAACTCTTAGGACTGTAAAGTAGACCTGTAAAAAGAATGCAGTCTGAGAAATGAAATTCCAGTACAAACTTGTGAAACTTAACAGGTGGACCCAGAACTTTCAACTTCAGTAGTATATTCGCAGCGGCAGAATTTATTAGCCGTAGGGACAGCCGTTGGTATTGCCGTAGCTACATTTCTTGGCATGATCCATGGCCTATCATTCTGCATCATCTTATCAATCGCTGCACAAGCTGCATTCCTTGCCATTCATCTTCAGGTATATTTATAAATAGGTTAAGTTAGCGCTCAACAGCACCACAAACGACAAATGAAAACAGATACTAGGAATGGACTTCACTTGGAACAAGATGTTCCTTTAGTGCGCGTTATAAGCAATAATTCATCTGCCCAAAGCTTATGGAGAAGACATTATCAAAGTGGCATCTTCCTAGAAAACTAAGAGAAAATAACTATTTCATAAGCATTATTCGTATGTATTTCAACAGATCTACAGGTAGTGATATACACAATGAAAAATAAATCGTACGGGGTCGGAGAAGCTCAATTATGTTATGTGCTTGGGTCGATCATTATTCAAATTCCAGTCGCGATTATATTTGGCACTAGCTCTACTGGTTCCGCCAAATAATTTATACTTCAGTGAAATACGATAACGTAATCGATGAATTTTTTTGTAAAAGTAGACAAATGAAAAAATCAAGTTTTTTTTTTCTTTAAAGAGTTTAATGATTACAAGAGAATGATGTTTGTTATAACCTATTACCATCCAATTACGGGTTCACTTAATGCATCATAGAAACAGAACTGCAAGTTGAAAACAATCTTATGCACGCATTCTAAATATGCTCGGGATAGTAGACATTAAATTACTTTCTCAGCAGTATAAGGCTAAAACTTTCTAAAGACTACGAAACTTTATAAATAACAGCATAACCATTAGACACAAATTTAACGAATCTTATAAACGACTAATTTAATCATTTTCAAAGTATGCTTCCTCCAAATCTCGATCGCACATCTGCTCATATTCCTTCATCATCCCTTTATCGACGAGAGAATAATCGTAAAATTCAGTATCATCACCTGCAAGCAACTTCGTCACATGTTTCACTACGAAAGGCAATTTTTTAGTTTTCGGCAAAGATTTTAAACTCTGACCATTACGGAAACTTAAAATGTAGTAAAAAATGTAGTGACTCTTTAAGTCTAATAAGACAAATTAATAAATGAACCAAGCTCACTGAGCTACATTATCATCATGCATGCTGTTTAAATGAAAGAGAAAACAAAACAAAAAGAAACCTCTTAAAAATCTTTGCTCCATATGGTCGATGAAATCCGCCCTCAGCTGATCCTGATCGCAGTCTTCTTCCGAAGATTCCAAAATCATTTCTTCTTCTTTACTATAGCTAGAAGTTGGTTTACAATCACCGTCGACAGCTTCTCCTAGGCCATCTGCACATTTCGTTTCATTGTTATCGTCACATTCTAGCTCTTCACAAAAACGACTACTTGCATGCTGTACTAAGTTACCAAACTTTGACTTCTCTTCTCTGTCAAACTGTAAAAACCATATCACTTCTGCCAGGCATCCGAAAAGAAATTCTCTACTTACTGTATTCTACTGTTCAAAAAATATTTCTAAGAAATATTGTAGTTTTTTAATTTTATAACTCGTTTCTCGGTTATGTTTCGTTCTTTTCCTTTTGTCAACTGCTGCCAAGTACCTTTTTTACTTCTTCAGTTTATCAGTCACCATACGGTTTCTCTGAATTTGTTGGAAAGAGTTCAAGAATTCGTCGTGAAAGCAAACTAATGTAGCAAATAACTAATTAAGTAAAAATAACCGCGCCTCTTTACCCTTAAAAAGTCGTTCCACTCTTTCAGATGAGCAGTGCGTCGATTTGAAATAATTTGGGAATCCTCAAATTGCATGAAAACACCAGAAAGGGACTCATTTTCAACAGTTGGCCTAAGATGAATCTGCTCTTCTTCGGGTAGAAATCTCCCAATCATTTTATCGAATAACAGTGGCTCACGCTCTCGCATTTTTTTATTCGAAAAATAATCTGTTTCTCTCTTCAGTCGTTGCAATTCGGCATAGCGTTGATTTCGAAGTTTTACATCCTATAAATGATATGTGAAGGCGTAAGTGAGGCGGCGATGTTAAAATAGACAACAAAATAATCATACGATAATACACGAAGTTTTGCGTAACAAGACTAATCTTTCATTAAAGTGGAAGCATCACACTTTGGAAAAATAACCTGAAAAGAAACAGAACTCAGAGTTGGCCAGGAAACCTTTCAACTCTAATATCCTATATATTTAATAAAAAGACCAGAAATGAAACTGAAATTTAATATTTTTCGAGTTTACTGAGCAAAACTACAAGCAGACCCTTAAAATGAAGCTACCTTTCGTTTTTTACTGTCAACATCTTTACATCGTTCTATGACTTCTTTAGTGTAAAACTTAATTTCATAATCGTCTTGATCAAAATATTCGCAATCTTCCACAACCAAGTATTTGTGATAGCGTCTGATGAACAACTGTGGGTCTTTCATGTACAAATTCTCCAGTAATGCCCTTAAAAACCTTCTATGAACTGCGTCTATCAAATAAGGTTTAAAATAAGAGACAATCTTACCGCAAGCCTTACAAGTATCACGAGCTACAATGACATTTCCATGTTATATTCAGTTCATTCATACACAATTTGTCCTTTAGAAATTACACACTTCTGATGTTAAGTTATATAAAGCAAATTAATATCTGACTGAAAAAAAGGTTATCTTTACTTGTTCATTTTATACACCTCTAATGAATATATATCTAAAAATCAGAGATAAAAAGAAAGAAAAAGGAGAAGAAATTATACTTGACGCTGCTCAAGAATTTTATTTACGCTGTTCACTCACAAAGTTTGAATCCGACTTGAAATAATTTAAAACCTTTTTTCCTGCATTATCAAGTCAGGTGTGTCACGTTGCTCTGATCGATAGAAGATATCACCACATGCTATGATTCGATCAATCATTCCACTAATACTTGGTGTTACCTTCACTTAAAATGCAAGTAGTCATGAATCTTCGTCATTTAAAAAGGGAATTCCGTCCAGCACCTCTGCATGCAGCGGTACTGCTTGTCTGATTTTATTACGTCCAAAAGGTGAATAAGGAAAGCGAACTTACGGTCCGTCAACTTCTCCGTGATACCCATCGCTGCAGTGTAGACACGCAGTGCTCTCGATATCGCAGGTGGGATGGAAAGGGATCAAGTGGAGGAAGGTTGCAGACACAGAGGTGGGAGGAATTATGAAATTTCAATGCAACGGTTTGGTTCAATGCGTAGCCCAGCGAAACGAGCAATTTTCTGACGTGGACTGGTGAGGTTTAGGATGGGGGGGTGTTGGCGTTTGTTGTCTGCAGTATCTGGATGTCTTCCAGACGTACGTGTTATTAGACGTGGTGGTGCTTGTAACTAGTCTTGAGATAACATGTCTGCTGTTACTTGCATTGCTTCAGTTTATTTGCTTCTCGGTTAATATTTTTGTCTGCTTGGTCAATGATTCATCTGGTCAGATTACCGCCATTTACGAAACGGCGATAAATAGAAATTGTGAATTGTTGTGCACAGATTTCTAGGAAATTGTGCATTATATTAGTGAAATTGTCGACAAATTTGTAAAGTTAACATTTAACTTGATTTGTCCTGATTCAAAACCCCTAAAGATTTTCTGCTATTTAGATCTGTGGAAGTGTGCTAAGATTTCTTCATGAAAAATCAGTTATTGTTTAGATTTCTAAATAAATATCATATGAGAAATTTAACTGAATCATATTTCTGGTTTTTCCCTGAACACTGAAAGTTTTTTACTGAGAGCATTGTAATTATGCTGTATCATTCCATATTTACTTTTGCAGTAGTATCCGATATTCCTAGATTTGGGTTGATGTATGGTTTGAAATTCAACTATTTCTTTCCAAAAAGTTAATTAGATATGGCCTTCATCCATCTACCTTCTTGTGTTATGTGATTATCGAGTTGCGTTGATAGCTTAAATATTCCTGTTTCTCGCGTTATAAGTGATTTTATCACTGAAATTCCAGAGATTACGAGGTCTTGAAAGATGCCTACAAAGTCCAAGGGAGAAACAGTAAGTGTTTTTGAAGATTTCGCATTAACAGTGAAGATGTAAGAATTCGACAGGTGTTTTTCTCAAACATGAAGATTTTTTTTTATATGGTATAATAACTAAGCAACCAATTTGATTAATGGAGAAGCTCTTTAAAAATCTGTTTTTTTTTGCATTGAGCAGTTTTTTTTTTATTGTAGTTGAGGGAATTCATCGTCGTTGGACGTAAATTACCGTCCGAGAAGGAACGGAATCCTCCAATTTATAAAATGCAAATTTTTGCAACAAATCATGTGATTGCAAAGTCTCGATTTTGGTATTTCACCAGTATGCTACGACGTGTCAAAAAAGCGAATGGAGAAATTCTTGAATGCAAAGAAGTGAATCTGTTTTCATAACTGTTGTACTTTGTTTTCAGAAAAGGCGTGTTCCTTTTCAAGTGTAATTGTAATTCCATAAATATTTGATTAGGTTTCGTAGACCTTGTTCTGGCCCTCGTTGGTGTTACCTAAGAAAGTACGTTTATACTTTTTCCTTTTTAGGATATTTCTATAATCCACAAATAGACGTTTCTGGAACAACTCTATTGCTTTTATAAACATAGAGAACGTGTGTACTGGGATATTTTTTATTCTTTATCGTATATGTTTTGCAGGTTTTTGAAAAAAGACCTGGGTACATAAAAAATTACGGCATTTGGCTTCGTTACGACTCGCGTACGAATCATCATAATATGTATCGTGAATACCGAGACAATACTATTGCTGGAGCTGTAACACAGTGTTATCGAGATATGGGTGCACGTCATCGTGCCCAGGCTGATCGAATTCAGGTCCTCGTTTGGTTTTATTTAAGCTACCATCATATCTTTCTAAAATGAGAAATGGATAAGGAAGTAATAGGTTCCGGCTCTGAGTTATGTCAGTTTACTGTCTCTTCCCGAAGCTCTCTCCAGTACACCATGAAATTGATAGAGGAATTTTTATATTTATCTGCAGATCATCAAAGTGCAGGTGATTAAAGCATCCGACTGTAAGCGAGCAGCAATTAAGCAATTTCATAATTCAAAAATTTGTTTCCCATTGCCACATCGCATCGCAAAAAGAAGAAATGCTGCAGTCTTTACAACTCGTCGCCCAAGAACATATTTTTCATAATGAATGTTGTTTTGTTATTGTTGTATGGATAAAGGAGTTTGAAGTGTGAGGATTTTCGCGTAAAGCTTGTTCAGAAGATATATTATTTATACCTTCAGAATTTTATTTGGGTTATATCCCGACATTATGAGATTGCCATGGGTTTTGATGGTATTCAGTCGTTGCAAATTATATCACGTGAAGTGTTGTGGTGACTTACCGTTTTACTAACTATATGTTTCATTTCGTAGTTACTGTTATAACATGAAATTATTGGATGGGAAGGAGAGCTCAGGCTTGGTGGCTGTAAGGCATGGTCATATTCATTATTTCCAACATCAGACCATTGCATTTCAGGTAATTTTTCATCGAGAAACTTTTAACGTTTTTGAGGTTTGGAATTGAGAATTTAAGGCATACAGGAATAACTGTCCTATTTTGTGGTTGGTATATGGTACTGTGAAACCTTAATAAGTTTCGGGTTATTGCAATAATGGATTGCTTTGTTGGTGCATCGACAGGTGCTTTGAAAGGTAAGTAAGACTGCATTGTGCACTTTTTCAACATTAATGCAATTTGGAATCTGCCAAGCATGGTCTGTTGATGTATATGTATTACACGTTTACATTTTATTCGAGAATATTTTGGGGTACCTTTTGCTTCTGTGGTTTAGTTCATGTATTTATATGACATTTGTCAATCTGAAGGAAGAGATGCTAGACTGCAGTTATTATTCTTTTTTCTCAAGTCTTTTAACGTAGCACTTGGAAAGCAGTATAATCGGAATCATTGTATATTTCAGTTGCCTTCAAGTGGAAGCCATTTTAGGTATTTCCTTCAAGGATAACTCCTTTAGTAACATAAATCAGATTGCTTCTCTAAAACCAAAACAGGATGAAATAACGTGTATGAGCTGGACAAGCGAGGATCAGGTGAGGATCAGGTGTTTTTCTCATTATATCTGATACTAATTGTGGCGAATTTTTCTTTTTTGAATAAGTTTTAAATGTTTTGATATTGTGGTATTAAAAATAAGTAGTTTTTAGACTGAATTGATAACAGCTCAAATGGATAAGCAACTAAGATTATTTGATACAACTTCGAATGCGTGTAAAACACTCTTTACATTGGAAAATGGCACTGGTGCAGTTAGAGGAATCAGAAGGACGGCAGTGTATGTTGTTTATTGTCTATTTTTTTTACTGCTTAAGAAAAAACTAATTAGTTACTGTATCGTGGTACTGGAAAAGTTACACCCTCCCTAGAAAACCATTCAGACTAGATTGTGACGTGTGTTTTGAACTTTATCATTAAAGTTAGGTTAGAATTTTATGCAGTCAAAAAAAAATTTACAGAAAAAAACGCATGTACCATAAATCAGTTGTTATTTTACACTGATTTAGCGAAGTATTTCCCTATCTGCATCCTGAAGTGCAGTACATTGAATAACTTGAGTTTCAATATTTATTTTTTTCAATCTCAAATCAAACCAATTTTTAAGAATTTTTAATTTTTCTTTTTGCAGTGGTACTTATGTATCAGCAGTTGAGTCTGGCGAACTTTCCGTCTCGTCATCATCTGGTGAAATAGTTAAGGAGTTGAACGCAGGAAATAATCTCGTTGTGATGGTATCAAGTTATGAACAGGAAGGGAGTTATGCCACCGGTGGTAAAGAGAATCCCTTAAAAATATGGGACATAGAAAAGGGTGAAAAAATTTTCATTGCCAAAAATGTGAAACCAGATGAACTGCAGCTTAGGGTTCCAATATGGGTTAACGACATACGATTCATACCAAAGTCACAGAACATTGTAACAGTCACTGGAAAGCATCAGGTAATTAATGTTCGTTACATTTTTTTTCAACATTTGGAAATCTTTTTGATTTCGGCTGCAGTTACTAAAATATACAAAGCCTTTTATTCTTAGAGCGAAATAATATTGAGGAAAAGCTGTAGAACGAGTTCGTCAAACCACAAAGATTTTAGGCACTTGTTAGATTAAGTTCGATGTCCTATGCTGTGATCCTTTCTTAGTTAAATTATGCAACTTCATGTTGTACCTAGGAAACGCTTTGTTACGATGAGGTTTTTTTTTTTTTCATTTTTCTTTTTTGTTTTTTTTTTGTTTTTTGTTGTTGTCTTGTGAAGTGCAGTTGATTTCTTCCAAGTAAATCATTAGTCATCAAAATTGCGCAATTTAGTGTATAATAGTTTGTTTGCTATAACGCGGCAATTTGATTTTAAATTGTAGATAAGGTTATATGATCCTCGCACACAACGAAGGCCTGTGAAGGAGATGGAATGGGCGGAGGAACCACTGACAGCGATGTCACTCTGTCGAAACGAAATGCAAATTGTCGCTGGTAATACCCGTGGCGACATAGGACTATTTGATTTACGAAATAAAAGTGAGTATTATTCTGTTTTTTTCTCGCAGTGTCCATGAATTATAAAAACTCAGAATGAAGGGCTAATGGATAAATTGACTCTGGGCTTTGTAATTTTGGGGTAAGCCAGATGAATAAATAGATACATTTGCTTTTTTTTCTTTGCAAGTATATCTATACAAATTAGAGTTCTGCAGACATATGCTACTGAAACTATTTTTTATTGCATCTGCTGTTTTTTGTATTTTTCACTTTTTAAAAAATATTTTTCAGTGCATATGGTATGTAAATACAAAGGATGTGCTGGTTCCATCAGTGGAATTGATGCGCATCACTCATCTGAATATATCGCATCCTGCTCGCTTGATCGGTTTGTGAGGCTACATGAATTGAACTCGAAAAAGCTTGTCAAGAAGGTCACTAACATTTAATTAGTTTGTTGTTATATAATCAATTTGTTGTTCTTATTTTTAATGTCATGTTCAAGTCTCTTTAAACTCACGTACTTACGAACTTTGTCGAAACCACTGCAAACGATTGCAACCAACCTAAGTAGCGTCTTTTTTTTAATGATTCCAGTTGACGTCTGTAAACGATAGTTTTGTGGCTTACAATGTGTCTATTTTCAGATTTATTGCAAAGCTCGTTTAAATCGTATTTTGTTGTGTGATAAACTTTCTATCCTTAACAATGATGATGAAACCAAGCAGGAAACGAAAAATGATGAGGATGACTGGAAGAAAATGGAGGTGAAGAGCGAAGATAATTTGTATTTTACAATAAATTTTTATTGAAACGTCATTATTCTGAACAGTACTTGCGTAGCTTCGCAAAGCCTTCGGTGGTACATCAGATCGTTTGATTTTTGCATCTTACTGTTAGACCTGATTTTAATTGTTAAACTTTTTTTTGATGGTGATTACACATTTAGGAAAGCGATTACAGTGAAAGTAGTGAGGATGAAGCTTTATGGAACGATTTAAAAGAAAGCAAGGAAGTGCAGCTGAAAAGGCGGTTGAAGGTATGTTTTTTGCTCTTGTTTGATGGATACCGGAAATTTGGACTATAGTTGTGCTTTGTAAGCAAATACTCATGAAGGAGATTTTAAAACTCGGTAATGCATTAGCAGTTCCATGCTTCCATTAAATTTATTTCTTTGTGGCCGGTTTCTGATACCAACTTCCCCTATGTTTTAGGAAGATGATTTCGAGAGACTGGTAAAAAAATCAAAGCTTTCGCAGAAAGGAAAACGAAAGGGTAATCCTGTAGAACCAGACACTTCTAAACGAAAGAAGTTGATAATAGGACTGAAAAGGAGAAAGGAAAATATTGATGAGGGAGCGGTCTCACTTCCGTTGAAAAGATTAGTTCAAACCACTTAGCTTTCATTTTTAGAATATTTTAGAGAGTTGGCCATACTGACTGTTGGTTCATTTTTTTTTCCCCCCCCCCCCCTCTTTGTTTCGAAGTCTACAAATTCTTAATGTTGATGACTGTAGGAATGGAGGCAATACAAAACTAGATTAAATGCAAACAAAAAATACTCGGAGCATAGAATTCTCACACAGTTGCTCTTCCATACTGATTATTCATATAATTTACGTTATTACTAAATTAAGATTAAAACTCTTCCAGGAATGTATTAAGTCGCAGAAGTCTTGACAAAGGTTTAAAAAAACCATATAACCTTGTTTTAGTTAGACTATTTGTACCTGCACAGCTTATGTTTATTTGTTACAAATTATAATAAACAGATTCTTCACTAAAAGAGTAACATGGACGTCAGTGTGTTAAGAGCAAATGTGAAGTTCCCATAAAATATTTCTGATCTGCGGTCGCATTAGTTCTGTTTCTAAAAGAAGATGGGATGAGGCTTCTTCCTTTCTACTTTATTGTGAACTGATTCAATAAACTTTTAATTTTTTGAAGTTTATAGAATTTTATCCGTAATCATTTAAAACCCCAAAATTTTGATTCCTTTCATTTAAAGCCAGTAACGCATTTATATGTAAAATAATCCACCCGTTCATGCGAAAACAGCTAGGGTGCATATTATGTAAATAATTTCGTAATTTACCAAGTAGTATCTCAGACGGCATAATATTTTCCTCCGCATCACTGTTTCCATCGCGATACTGAAGAAAAAAATGTTTGTGTACCAAAAACCATCAGAATTAAATTAAAGAGTATCCGAAAAATTAGGTTAAGGAATTAAGAAGTTCTAATTTAATAAAGAGGTTAATAGGACGTAAAATGAGATTTAAAAAGTTCTTGAAATTAACGCACAATTTCTCGTAGTGGTCCTGGTATCGCATGTAGAGGAAGGCATGTTGGCCAAGCTATTTCAATTATTTTTTGAGTGCGTTTGATCAATGTCTGGAAGTGGGTTTGTAGAGTTCGTGCTTCTTCAACGGCATCAACTGCTATTAAAGCAGGCAGTAGCAGGACTAATTCATCTGGAAAAGAATGAAACAACAATGTTTAGTTCCAGATTATGTGTTCACTCTCGTTATTTTAGAAGACCTAAAATGCAGCTGAAGTATTTTCTTCTTCCTTTCATGAAAACATGACTGAAAAAGAAACGTTCTGAATATATTAATTAATTAATACTTTGTTGAGAATCAATAAGTGAAACAATATCTTTCACAGCATTCAAGAGCGCTGCATCTTCATATTGACTGCCTTCCTTCAGCAATTTTTTCTTCCTTTAATAGTGAGATGAGAGAAATTTAGTAAGTCATATTGAAAGCATCATTAATTAATCATGCTCGTAACTTTGAATTCGAAAAAATTTTACTCATGACAATTTCACTCATGTAACACATTACTGAAGTACTGTTCATTCCAAATCGATAAAAATATAAAAATTTGGCATATACGTAGGCTACCTTCCAGCGGACTTGATGAAATGAAAGAAATCATTGGTAGAGGAATGGGCTAAATCAATGGGACTTTCTGTTGGTCTTAATTTTCTTAGTAATGAAATGGTTTTTTCATACTTTTCTGATACATATATATATATATACACAAAAAGCGGCATTATGAGTTGAAATTACTCACTTCTCAATATGCTTTCGGCGACGAGCAGATGCTGTAGAAGCTGCTGAAATCTTTGATATATCACTTCCCGTAACAGATGCTTCGCTGAACATCTAAATAAAACTTTTCTTTTCTCATCCCATCCTTTTTTAGAATATAAAATATGTCATTTTACCTTAAAGTATACTTCAAGCCAAAATATTAAATAAGAATAGACTCAACAATGTAATAGATTACGCCAAAAACGAACTGTCGAAAAAAAATTCCAGACAGCTGGGACCTACATCTGATATTGATATGTCCTGACCCGTAAATCGCCTGATAGCTTCACTCAGTGAACTTTTTTTATTCTGTCGCACCACTTCTAGACGACAACAGTACTGTTCCAATAACGTCCCCCAACTTTCCACATTCTGTAAAATCTGCTCGCAACGAAGAGAAGCCTTCTTAGAAACAATTTCTGTGAGCTCTAAAAATAAAAGAAAAAAAAAAGATAAAAATAAAACTAGCTGTGTAAAATACTTGATGGGGTAACCAACAACACCAACTGCTTCACATACAAATTCAAAATGAAATTTTCGTATTCTTTCGAATATATGCTATTTTGAAAACGAAAGTTACCTTCATCCCCAAAAGCAAAATTTATTGCAGAATCCCAAGCATCCGCTTTACAGTAATATTCCACTATCTGTGTTCTATTATACTGAAAAATCCTGTTGTATAAAAACACGTCTTGATACTACCAGTGTAAACTTCTTTCCTTCCGTCCCAACATATATTAATTTACTAATTTGCATCAGTGAATAGTATTAATTATTCCTGGATGTCTAAAAATGATACTGCTTACAACTTCAATACTGAAGCTAAATGTAATAATATACCATCTGATATTCCACGCTATCATTAAATCTTTATTATTCGATATTATTATTTTAATCATTTTGCTATACCTTTTTATCAATAAATGATAAGATTTCAGCGATATCCACAAATTTCCCTTTGTTCTCAAGATGTGGAATTATGTTCTGCAACAAACCGTTTATCGCATCTCTTTCCATACCCATAATTTGCCCACATTTAACAACTTGCTTCCAATTTTGAGCATTTTGATAGCACTCCTGGGCTTGAGCCATATTATTTGCGCGTCTAAATAACAGTGCGGCTTCTTCAAAACGTCGTTTACTGGCCAAGTAAGTAGCGCACAACTCGCATGTTTTCTAAATTACCAATTAATTTTTATAATTTCCGATGAAGATGACAGTCGCTTCATTTGATCAGTTCTTATGTTCTAATTCCAACATCAACCCACGAATTCATTACAGCTCAAGATGAAAATAATAGGAAGTAGCAAAATATTAGAGAATGTATTAAAATTCCAGTAATAGAAGTACAAATTGCATGGTTTTTCCAGTATCTGCCATTTCTAGGCACTAATGAAGGAAAAAAAGCTGGAAATAAAACAGCAAGTGAATCAGTTTCAAAATTACTGCGGAAATAACTGTTAAAGTAATCAATGCTTTTCCACTACAGTTTACTATTTCCTGTGCGATCTTTTAAAAACTATTTTAAGAACACTTGAAAAACAAGAATATTTACCAAATAAGTTTTTTTTCCCCGATATGCCACTAAGGCTTCCGCATATAAATTATGTCTCTTAATTATTTCGGCGGATTCATTCCAGTGATCATCCAACTCAGAAAGGTTCTGAACGGCTCGTTGGAACCGCCCCAAATACAAATCGATTTTAGATTTCCGGTATGCAAGAGGTGACTGAGATTGAAAACTCATTATCAGTGGTAAATATTCCTTTGGATCCTAAAAAATTAAGAAACCTAATGTGAAAAATAAAACATTGCTTACATAGAACAAATTAAGCTGTCGAGAAAGATTATAATGTACAGTAGCAAGGTTTATTTAACAGTTGACTATACTTTAATATGGAAAAATACCATCTGTGAATTATGAATAACCGCAAGAGCTAAATCCAAATCATACGTTGACAGTGCCGCATTGAAAAGGTTTTCTTGGGGAGCAAGCAAAGATACAAAAGTAATCCATTTGTTTTCAAACTTCGATCCATGAGGTACTGAAAAGCGATGAATTTATGAAGCACTCCATTAATCTAACAAACTTAAATATTTCGAAATAGTCCTTATCTTGCTCGAACATGGAGAAAACTCATTTTACTATAGGAATAGAAAGTAAACAAATTAGCTCTACTCATAAGGTTTTGTTCTTATTATATCTACCAGTAACCAATTTTTACAATAATCAAAAGTAGTTTAGAGAACTTCACTCAAATATCGTAACCGGAGGTACCATTGAAAAAAAAAAACTTTTGATTACATTTTAAAGATTGTTCTCGAAGTGCCGACAGCGCTTTCGAAACCTGAGAAGGTTGTTCCCTCAAATACGTCGATAAAACTGTGGTATACAAATCAGTAACAATAGAATCATCACGACTCAAGATATACTCTCGAATGGCAGTGCAAACATTTTGAACCTTAACAAATGATAACAGCAAATATTCAAATGTAAGCGACAATTGGAACTTGGAACTGCTGGTTGACAGACTCTATACTACTCATACAAGTAAAGTAAACTAAGTAAGTAACGCAAGACTTTGAAGCAAACAGAAAGATGCTAATAAATTTCTCAAAATTCTTCAAAAAACGATAATGAACCTTAGTTCCTTCATTTTTTATTACTGTTTTATTCAGTCTTTTGTTGTTGTTGCTGTTGTCGTAGTTCTTTGAATAAATACCAAGCGTGGTATCATCGTTATTCAAACTTGTCACAAACAGGTTCAATAATTCAGCACATCCTACATCTTCCACAAACCGTCCAATATGCTCCATGAAAAACTAAAACCACAGCAGGAAACGACGTAAAAATTATATAAAAAAGTATTGGAATCTTAAGATTTCCACATAGCATCCTTGAATTAATATTATACCACCAAATTTCTTGCGTGGCTTTCTAGGAGTAAATCTTCGAATTACATTCCAATACCTCTATAAATTCAGCACTAGCTTTCAACAAAATACTTTTTTTTTTTTTTTTTTTTTAAATGACTAACCTCCGGATCGTGGTCGTAAAATAGATTCATGTCAATGCGATGCTTTTTCATCATGACAGCTGCATCCTTAAAGTGTAAACCAGTTAATAATTCTTTCAAATTCCTCAGCAATAACCCCCTTGAATATATTGTTTCCAAATTACCTGCAAATGCTTCAAGCTATAAATGGACAGAAAAAAAGTATACTTAATAATACGAACGTAACCACAAATTCGAATTCCGATGAAATATGACTAGAGAATATACAGAATATAAATCCTCAATTATCATCATAAATTTTTCCAAGACAACAATGAGATTAAATCCTCACCACGGGGCATTTGGAGCCAAACTCGAGCACCACGAGCTTCATGACCAATCAACATTGCACCTCTTTCAACGGCACGACTAATTTTCCAATTTATTTTTTTGCCATCTAAGATATCCTCTATTCTAATAAGTTGCAACTGCGACGCAACTGACCGTGAAGATGTTATTGCCAATAGATAGTTTTTATCTATTGTATATGATCCGACATATTTCAAAATCGATCGGCCATTCATAACCAAATCATTTGTTTTGTTGATTCCAAAAATGGTGTCCTAAAATTAAGTAACCTGTCGCCGGATGCTGGATTATATTTCTGGTCAAAATTAAATGATGAAAATAACGAAGGAC
Source organism: Setaria digitata (assembly GCA_003640385.1). Classification (NCBI taxonomy): domain Eukaryota; kingdom Metazoa; phylum Nematoda; class Chromadorea; order Rhabditida; family Setariidae; genus Setaria; species Setaria digitata. The sequence goes on along the minus strand of RCAB01000069.1, from coordinate 53,047 downwards.
TGAAACTAAAGGTGAAGGAAGTGCAAAACACTAGCATTCTGAAAGATCAGGAATAATACTATTCTTTCTGAATATTTAGAGTAATGTACTTTTTTTGATAAGTAACGACAGCAACGCAACGTCGATTCTACTTCGAAAAACTTTTGTGGTTCTAGACACTGACTGCTCTCATCTTTGTATTTCTTTATTGAAAACCATTTGCCATCAATTCTTTGCAATACAAAACCGTCATTGATGTAATTATGCCAAATAAACGGCACCTCCGAAGAATACAAACAGGTACTGAAAATAGTGACTAAACAGCGTATTAACAAAACCATTTATTTTCGAGGTTTTTAAATCTGTCACATTTCTCGATGTAGATTAAGAGATTGATGCACGAAATTAACAACTACTGAACAGTAGAAAAACGCGAATGCATAAAGGCATACAAGCTTCCGAGAAAACTCTGGAGTAATGATACCTTTGAAGCAATCTACCAACTACAAAGAAGTCTCAATAAGAAGTTTTAACAAGTGAACTGTAACATTTAGTAACATTAGGAAGAATATAAAGATGTTAATCCTTCCTGTCATTTCAAAACACCTTTACAAATCCTGCCTAAAATAACGCAAATGCTGTTATTTGTTAAAAAATTACCTTTTTCCGCGATTCTCATTCTTGAAGCTAAAACTGTATAAACCATAAAAGGAAGAGGCAACAATGGCCGTAAGTCGGTCAGAGTCACCCAGACAAAGGTTGTAGCAGATACACCCCTTTGGTAAATCGATAGTATCATACTCAGCATATTTTTCCAATTTTCTTTCCCGCAACTTATCTGCAAAACGGTAATCTAATCTGTAAAACGGTTTGGTTTCAAAACAAAAACATCTGAAGTATACCACATGATTAGAAAGCGCTGCTGAATAAAAATCTTTGTGGCCATTCAAGCAACTATAAACATAATCATACATGCGAAAAGTGAACGATCCGCTAGCAGGAAAGCTGCACCACCACTGAACTGGGCAATTTCACAAACAATATGTGGGAAAGTGAGTTCATAATGACACATTGGCGGTGGAATTGACGCTGCTTCCAGATCAGTTACACGTACATTACCTACAAACATAAAATATGCAAAAAAACATTTGCTAAAGATGTTACGAAGAAAACACGAGTAAATCCAAATAACAATCTTAATACTAATTAACTGTAGAAAAAATATTCTCATTTCATGTGTTTTAAAGATTATTACATGAAATTCAAGTATGTTTTAAAAGTGAACACTATCTTCAGTGTATGCAATTTTAAAGAGCACAATTCGAAACAACTAACATCCCGATGTTGATAAAATAATCTCATCACAAAAATTGTATATGAAATCAAAATCGATGAAGGCAATCCGACCATCCCGAGTAACATAACAAAAGAGATTAGGATTACTTTCGTGCCAGCATGTCAGCAAAAATCCATTATCATTCAAAATACGATACTTCAGCATCCAATCATAATTGCTGACGCACCAAAAATCCACTGAAGTATAAATATAATCTGGAAATGACTGCAGAAAAGTCAGCATCCAGAAAACTGAAAAATCTTCTCATTTCTTTTGTTCATAAACAATTTATACCCTCTTGTGTTGCCGTTTCTGAAAGCGTGGATTGGACGCAAAAGATGTTTCCATCATTGTTCCACCCCATCCAATCAATTATTGTTCCTCGATGTAGTCCATGTTGAAATTTCGATCGCCTTTGTCCGTTACGTTCGTAAAAAATTATCTCACGTTCATCGCCCTTATGTCGGCTTGTTGCAATAAGATTTCCTGTGGGCCTAAAGAGAAGATAATTAACAGAAATAAAATAACCTTATAAAGTACAATAGTATAGCAGAACATATTCTCTAGATCCTCTTGCCTCTTGACAAGAATATTTCTTAAACAGAATAAAAACATATGCTTACTGAATGGTCAAGGACTACACTGAATGATTAAGGACTACAGAATCTCACATCATTTAATTGATTGCTATTTTTTCACACCAACTTCATATTTTCTAAATACCACGTTATGGCAGTAAAAGTTTGTTAATACTAAAGCAAATTGAAGATAAACAAGATATCAATCAAATATTAAAAATGGAAAAATTTTTACTTATAAGCAACCGTTTCCTCAACATTATTAGCCTGCTGTAAGTAGCTAATAAGTTCGCCCTCATGGTCGAAAACACAAAAATGCCGTAAACTGGTCTCACTCTCCACATAACTAACAACAACATAGTTAGCATCCCCATTCCATGCTAGCAATATCCTTCCTTTGTCACAATCCCCCACAACAGTAGGCTGCTGCTCACTCTCATCCTGGAAAAATCTTTTGAACATGTTCAGAAGCAAATGAGAGCATAAAACCTATAAATTACATATTCTAAGAGAAAAAAAGACCACATCCTTAATAAAAAGCTTACATTCCTGGATTGTTTCCTTCCTGAAACACCTTGAAACTGTGTTTCTTTGGAACCCCAGCCAATTGTCGTCAATTCTTCTACAAATAACTGTTGTTGGACATTATTCATAATTATCAATTATAGATATTAATAATAACAGTAATGATGACATGCATAAAGTAAACAGGAAGGATGCCTACTGAATTGCCTTGAACTTCGAACTTGGTCAGAATTTAGACAGTTACAATTATGTTCAATATGTAAAACAAAATAAAATTTTAGACAAAAATAAAATATTGGCCTACCTCGACCAGCTCTTCGTGAATTCAACGGCTGCTCATTCATAATATCAAACTGGCGTGAAACAAAATACAGCATTCTCGACGATGCAAGTAACAAAACATGATAGTCAGGAGCCCATCTTGCAGAACATATTTCAACTTGCACGACGTCATACTGTTCAATCTGAAAATCAGCTGGTATTAGTCAGAATTCCTATATATCGTAATATTAAAATTATATTAAAACTTTAAAGCTTCATCGATATTGAAAAAATATAAACAAAGACAAGAAATGTGAAACAGTGAAAGAGAAATGTGCTGCGATTCAATCTTGTTACATTTCTGGATTAAAAATAGAAATTTTAAAATCCCAATAAAAAGGAAAAAAAACAGGAATGCAAAATAACCAACAATTTCATTTTCATAATCGACAACTAATACTCTCCCTGATGATAACACTGCGCACAAGAGGTATTCATCACTGAGATGATCGAAGGAAACGATTTTGGCACCATTACGTTCCTTTCTCCATTCCACCAGTCGCTAAAAATTCATGTTACACTAATACATGTTACATGTTACTTTTCTGCCTTTTCTGTTGAATAGTGCATGATATCTTCTATAAAGCAGTAAGCTACTGAGAGAAATAAGACGACTTCAGATGATCCCATACTAACAAACCATGTCAATATACTACGTGTATAGCAATATTGCTTTGTTATAAAAGTTGTAAATGATATTATAAGAGTAGATCTCCGATATTAAAGAAGATATCCAATAGACTACACATGCTAAAGTACATCAGAATTTTAGCTTTTTATATCACATTCTTTTATGTAGTAAAATGGAAAAGCAGAGAGGCAACGACACACATAACAACTTACAGGCACTTCGGATGATAATTCATATACTCCACCAAGACAGGCACAAAAGATTTTGTCTTCAACACTAAGACACACTGCTTCAATTTCTGGAATCAGAATGTTTGTCTTAATCCGAAACTTACTGGAGAGTTAAAGAATCTCTTAAGCAAACTGTTTATATCACCCCAATTTTACAACTACACTTAAAAATAACCATCAGATAACAATTCATTCTGAACTCCGTGTTTTGCACTCGACAACCATGTATCACGAATCACCACCGACCGAACTTGTAAATTCCGCATCTATAATTATACTCGCACTACTGTGACTTGTAAAATAATTTATTGACAGAATCGCAACATTAATAGATCCTAGATAGTCCAAATACAAAGTAGTGTGAAATTACGCAAAGATCTTATTTCTGATTAGTCTTAGATAAGGGTGGTTGAGCAGTTAGTGAGTTAATTACTTCAACCCTTATTACGGTCATTACTCCCATTAAACTACCCCGCCCCTTTTAAGAACTGCCGCGTCGCAAACTTGAAACACTTATCAGAGTGTCGGTAGATCACTATTTTATGTTATTATGTTTGGTTCACAATGAAATCGATACAACTTTCATAGTTGTTCATGATCGTTACGTCCCTATTCATTAGAAGCTGAGTTGTAATTTGCAAGCACGGGGATATTTCGAAAGGCAGTTAGTAGTATCATGAAGGGAACATTTTGGACCGTTTTCATTACTGTGCTCCAGTTACCAGTAAATTTATGGCTTTGAACGGGATTTCATTAGGTCCATAATCGCCTGCAATTCTTAGTTTTCTTCCAACTTCTTTGCTTTATTGGAAGTTACTGAATATTATTCGTTTCGATACCAAAGCAAATTGCAGGTGGGACGTGATGGTCGATGCTTCGTATGAGTCTCTGTTAGATGTTTGCGTCTCAGCTGCAATGACTTCAGTTAGGAATATGAATTACGATCAGATTGGAGCACTGCTGGATGATGAAGGTGAGAAAAAAATTGATGACATCATTGGCAACATATCACAGGTTTGTTATTATTAGAGGTTTTTGTCGTTTACATTCTAATATTTGAGACAAGCTGTTCAAGTTCACTTTGCCTATGGAATTTATTTTGTCACTTTTAGTATTCCTTAAATATGCTCTATAACTGTTATTCGTTTTTAATTCTATTCATCCTATTTTGTTAGAAACGGAATTCCTATTTTGGTGCGTTCTGTTCGGTGGAATTTGTATCAAGCTTGGTGTGATATCCCGCTATAATTTCTATTTTCTGTTATGATTCTCTTCTGACTTGTTAGGTTCGCACTTTGCCGACGGAACGCGAAATGGGCCTTGTGCAGAACAAGTCGCTTGCTGAATGGAACTTGTCTCAGGAGCCAAAGATTGAAGAAGCAAAAAAGCGATTACGAAGTACTTATGGTGAAGCTGTCAAAGTTAAAGAGGAAGTAATGAAACTTAAAGAAAAATTGAGTAAGTTCTCAGCTTCCAATTTTTTACTGCTGTTAATTACTCTACGAGTGCATCAATAATTATTTGATAGGTGAATTTCATTCAGTACTACCGTAAATTTATACAGTGGACGGAGAAGGTGCTGAAAAAGTGATAAGACTGTTGTGATTTAGTGTTTGCCATTGCCTTCATTTCAGACTCATTGTCTGAAGAGAGGTCCCTCGACACTTCGAGCGCACTGTTACAAGCTGCTGCACAATCTGCTGATGATGAGAGCGAAGTTAGTTTACTGAATTTGACGGTTGGATTAGCAAGTCACAGATGAAGCATTTGTCGAAAATTCTGAGAATTGCATTGAATGGTTGCAGTTTTTTAATTTGTGTTACTAAATCAGCAGCGTATAAGGTTTTGGCTGCTTGGTGTGACATAACCTTCGATTACTAAACGTTTGAAGCTAAACATGACTAGTGAGGAATTAATTTTTTGCAAAAACACGAATGAATACAATTGTATTAGTATGGGAGCTCTCATTCCGTTTTCAGAGTTAGTGTGTTCGGCCATATTCTTAACGCCCTAATTATCGGAAGTACTGATTGTATTGTTTTTAAGAGTGTTATTTCAGGCTATTGCCGATCGTTATTTATGTGGTGAGATAGAAGTGGATCAGTTTCTGAAAGAATTCATTGAAAAGAAAACTCTTGCTCACATGAGGTCCACTTTTTATATAAGTTATTTTTGCAGTTGTCGAGGACTATATTCAAATCTTAAAAGGTCTATTTTGTTCTGTTATGGAACTATAGGAGATTTTTGCCACGTCTATCCCACGATATAATAAGGGTTATTTTCAGTAGTTTTCATTTATAATATTAAAAAAAAAAAAAATGTTAATTTCGATATTGATAAAGGACGATATAAGGAAAATTTTATAGGAAAATTAAATCCGAAAAATTGCTGGCGATTTTACGGCAACAACAGTATCCACAATTCAGTTCGAACTTCAAGACGACGCCATACCCTTCGAAAGGTGGTGGGGGGCTGTACCCCCAGCCTGTTAGTCTACCGTCATCCCGTCAGTCGTTCTGGTACTAAACTGATATGTATCCAATTAGAAATTGAGTTGAGAAGCAGTAAGCAGTTCGGATTTTCGACCTTACCAATATCCTCTCCATAAAAAATAATGCTTGTCAGTGTTTGTAATGGATCAGAATTCCTGTAATATACTCATTGTTTTAATATGTCTTTTTTAGAAAACAATAAATCATTCCTGCAACAATCCCTCTTCCAAGTAGTTGAAGTCATCTTTGAACCTGTCATTGAATTGTGACACTGGGGACCGGGAAGTGTCGTCGAAATTCTGAGAAGGCACAACATGCATATACACCAGTAGGAACAAACCACCCCAAACATCGTCCCAGCAGTACCCATTTATCTCAGATGCGCTCCCGGATAACCCCGGGAACGCGATCCAAAAAAATCTACCCGCAAAGCGAACGAATTCGCCGAGCGAGGGATCCCAAGAACAGTTGTTCGAGGGCCAAACCCGAGTGCCACTCCCCTCCTAGGCAATTTAAATTGTGCTGCAGACAACATTCAGTGGTTTCAACGGCATTTCCCTATGTTTCTCCGTCCTACGTTGTCTCACTGTTCTACAAATTTCTGCCCCTCTCCAAGTGCAGTGTTGACTACGCTTACTGTTGGATTCTGAGGTGAGTAGTGCTGCTCTTCTCCAATAGGGTACCCGGAATGTTCTTGGGCATGGTGGGAAGAATGCTTGTGGAGGACACTTCCAAGGGTGACTTGTCGTAGTTAGTCCACCTGGACTCACCTCCTCCTTGTTGGTCCTCCACCTAGCACACGTACTAGGGACTCCTCATCGTCTCAACTAGGTCGGTCTTTATTACAGTGCCTTTGGTTCGCACACCTGGTAACTGCCTATTCTTCCATGATTGCTAGTTCATCTATGCAACTGCTGAAACCACAACGATTTGTTGGAATTCCGTCAGTTCGAGAAGTGTCTCTTAGGGCAAAGGTTAAGAAAATCGAGCCATGGAAATTGTATGAACCGTTGATTATCAGTCCGAAGGCTTATCCTGAATATCCGTTACTTAATCTCCAGCTAGATTCTATGGATTTTGTACCGCTTGAAAGATTTCACAGTTATGCCCACAAGAAGGCATGTCAATTTGGATTCAAAGTAATCGATAGGTAAGCTTCATGCCAGTCCTAAGCACATGGTATAATTTTTCACAGAATCCCCATGATTCTGAGACTAGCCAGGACCTAGCAGACGACAGAGCAGGCAAGCGTCGGCCTTTTAGTGCTGCTTTTTTATTACAGATTTAATTCTAGATTTAAATGCTCACATTTCTTCATAAGTTTTCTATATCCTTCTTTTATTGAAATATCCGCTATATCCCGTTCATATCTTCAATTTTTTATTTCTAGCTACGCAATTCCACCCACAAAAACCCTTTTGATACCAGAAAAACTTGACAAAAGGAAGCAAGAAAAAAAGGTTGTTCTGTCAACGTATCATCGTTTCCTGAGGCTGAGTGAAGTACCAGCTGTTCGTCTCTCGCTCTATCTTCATCTAATCCAGGTTGATTTTTTTGTGTTTAATAGGAAAAACTTTCATTGCGAAATTCATTTTAGTGTTAAGAGGTACCCATGGACCGCTTTCAATAGTTATTTAAATGTTTTCAGAGAAATTAAATGCGTATATTATGTCATTGTATTTATTTATGTAATGCTGTGTATATGAGAGGAATTCGTAGTTGTATAATTTCCATAAGAACTTATTGAGTGAATAACTGAATGAACAACTGATTTTTACAAATTATGGTTGTCTTTGGAGTGCTGCGAATTGCAAACATAATGATTTCATTTGAAAAGTAAGGTAAAAATACTTCCCCTGGAGTTTGATTTTTCCTTATGCATTTAATTTCGTAAACCTACTTGTTATGCTAATAATATAAATGCCTTCGAGTTATATTAATAATATAAATACTAGTAACATATCGTAGAATCATTAATTTTATACTATATGTCAGTAAAGGAGACAAAGTTGGCTTAAAGGAAAAGTTGATTTTATTTTTACATTTTGAAAGTAGTTTATTTTACCTGTCCAGTAGAACAAATGTCAGGAAAACTGATGGTTAAAGTTTCCTACTTATCACAAAACTTGTCAGTACGGCTTTAGCACTCTCCCCCTTGATTTTGATGTGATTGAAAATTCTTGGTAGTACTAGTCCGTATGATACCTAGTTTCATTTATTGAATTTTATTTTAACTATATATATATTTTTCTCCTGTAGGCTCATGCACCTGTTGGTATCAGGATAAGAACGAAAAAGCACGAACAACAGGATGAGGACGTCAGGTACATACCTGACGAAATTTTGGAAGCTCGGAAGGCAGAATTACTTAGTTTAGATGACCCGAAAATGAGAAAGTTGCTTGGCTGGGAGTGATCAGTCATAGCTAGCCTAAGGCTAAAAGTTGTTTCCTTAAAAAAAAAAAAGTGCGGTAAATAATATATGGGCATGTAACAATCATCTTGGACGACTGATTCTGGACTTTTTATGAAATTTACTGCTTTGTGCAATTATTTATCATTACATCATGATCGTTTTTCTCGAGCTTGATAATTTTACGCTCATGTGAATACGTTGAACTCTTTTGTCACACCTTAAAATTCGTAACTTCCATGTGCTTGATTTACTGATTTGATTCTTTTGAGTCCCAGATTTTTATAAATATTACACTGGATGCTTCATTCTTGATATTTCCGACTTAGATTTGAAAATTTGACTTTATGATTTACGGGTTTTTGAAAAAGTAAGTTGTTAATGTGAAGATTTCGGTGACTCAGAAATTCTAGGAACAAAAAATTGTTGCAAATATTATTATGGAAATATTTGTCTGTAAAGCAGTTCGAGATTTTTGCTGTTGATCTTTCTGCTCATGAATAATTGTATGAAATTTTCTCATGTTGTCACTGTCGCCAACCTCCACTTTCTACGAATTTAAAAGATTATGGCATTTATAAACTATGAGCAAATTTCCAGCATAGTACCAAAAAGTTAAAATAAGTTTACAGATTAATTAACACAGACTTAGTTCACTATATTTATTTTGGAGAAAACCTGGTGCTTTTGAAGAAAAGAAAAATGAAACTCTACTGCAAATCCAGTGACGGCTTTTTAACTGGTCTGTTTTTAAGTGGAATAAATAGTTGAGAAAAGGGGGCCCTACCAAAATATGAACTATTCGCTTAAATATACCAAGTCGAATGTTTTCACCACTGGGATGAAGGTAAGAGAACAGTACCTACAGGATAGTGAAAATTAAGATTTCCTGAAGATGCAGAGACAGTCATGAATTCGTTTTTTACTTTGGAATTTCGTTCAACTTGTCGGAAAAGAAGTTTAAGATATTCGCTTTATTTGAGGTTTTGGTCAAGCATAAAACAATTAAAGCAAATAAAATGTACAGTCTTATCCAGTACAAAAACTTGTTTACTGTTGGTTTCATGGTAATCTACCTTACGAAAAGGACTAATTAATTGACAACCAAACAGTTGGGTGGTGTCCTCAAATTGTCCTGTGTTTTTCAAATGGGATGCTTGTTGCAACGTTTTTTAAAGTGGATTATTTTATGTGTAACTGTATTTCTTCTTTTCTCCCTCAAATAGAAAAGGAGATTTCAATTTTCTGAATTATATATTGCACAGTACACGACCTTCAAATATGACCAGTTTTGAAACCCTAATATTTCCCACTAAACAGTGAAGGAAAAGGTGGATTTGGATTTAATGATACAGTGAAGGGGTATAACTCTACCTTAATTCGAAGATTTGAGGGATTTGTCTAACCCATTTAATATTAAACTTTTCGAATACTAATTAATGATATGCAACGAATAAAAAAAAATTATATTGTAAAAACAGGATGTAATTATTCTTACAGTTACAATATACCAAACCGACACTGATTACATGCAAAAACAAGATGCTCTACAATTTTATATTAATGGACCTCGATTCAAGAAAAATAATTTAGTCAAAACTATTGTGGATGATCGTCTATGAAATGTTAATTTTCCGGAGAGAAAACACTTCCCGTTTGGAAACTGAGAAATACAAGACGAAATCAAACTAATGTTAGTAGCCATAATATGAACATGTAATTTTATATTCCGGATATTTCGTCCGTAATATACTAACCGTCTTTTCATGTTTTGCTTGACCGTATCTCTGTAAAAATCAACAGCAAAGTATTAATTGCTATCATGAATGCAAAACCGTCAGAATTTTTCTATGATTTTTGCGAGTGAAATAAATTGGACAAGAGGAACTTTCTTTGTCCAAAAGAGAGTCATATGAAATGAATGTTTACATAAACGATAGGTAAACTAACCTGTGAATAACCGTAAACAAAAAGACTTTTCTTTTGAGGTTCATGATTTATTCGTCCACCACCAACGCATTTCAATGAAAAAGAACTGCCTACTTCTTTTTCAGTTTGTTTAAAAATATTTTTGTGCCATTTACAATGTTTATAGCCTCGAATGACCAATTTCTCCTCGCCTGTTAATTTTGCAGTCACCTACAAAAAAAAAAAAAATTTCTAAAAAATAAGGTTAAAAACACTAAGTTTTGGAAGGAATCCAAAATTAACCAAATTTAGCCAAAGTTTAATAAATGTAGCGATTTAACAAGGAGCACTCCGGAGTCTGCAAACCAAACATAGGACTATGATAGGACACTAACGATTACCTTGATCATTACATACTTAAATAAACCTTCCGGATCTATATCTACATCAGGGATATTCTCCAACGACATTGGAAAATGTTCAGAGAGCTCCGATATCTAGTTGTTGAGTTCTTTATGTATTCAAAATCTCTCTGAAACATCTTGGAGTTATAGAAACGCAAATGCTCCACTTTTCATCCTTTAAGAAACTTCCTTACTTCGTGAAATCATCCCTGACTCCAATAAGAGAAAATTAAGAAGAAATCTATAAATCATTATTGTAGATTGAAAAATATTCACAAGTACTTCATGTGATCGAATTATTCGCCATACTAACTACAACAACGGCTAAAACAAATATAATTATGAACAACTTGTTTTATTGCACGAGTAAAGTGAATAACATTCAGAAGTTAAAATCATAGATAACATACAAACTCCACGTGTATAAAAGAAAATTAGAGAGAAGCAGATTCGAAATGAGACATCGAATGATTTCATTAAAATTACTTGGAACTCTATCCTGGCTTTTAATGCTACAAGAGAGAAAATGAAAGGAGATAACTATTCGAGCAAGCACGAATTCAAGCGACAAACCAGACATAATAAGAATTAATATCCTTCATTTGAGAACGTGATCTTATAGGACGGATAAGCCACTTTCAAAATATCGACACTTTTTTGATGATCTGCTGGACCATAACCCTAAAATATGAAAATATATCTGTCATCATAAATAAATGGAATTTGAAGGAAACAAGAGCACAGTGTTTCTGACACAATATCCCCTAGTTCACATTTTCAACTTTCGACCCTTTTGAGTAACTTATTCATCGACTTGACACAAAGAAAACCTGGAATGATTATAAAAAATGTAGAACATGATAAACTTTTACTACAGGTTTATAAAAAATGTAGAACATGATAAACTTTTACTATGGTATCTGCATCTTAACACACACACACACACACACACGCAGCAAGGTAGCAAAACATAAAAGTGACTTCATACTTAACAAATCACTTGCTAATCAGACTCCCGGAAAAATAATTTTCATTTAGTTTTGATGCCTTCCGTTCTTAGAGAATTAATAATAATAGGAATACAGGATGTTTTAAAGTTAATCTACAAAACTGTCACAAGAAATGTGAGGTTACCACATATAATGAACCATTATTAAAACTCGAAAACCTGTGAATAGCCGTAAACCAATATGTTGTGTTCTGATTTATGTTTTATCCTACCACCACCCAAACATTGCAGTTCATAACTTGGCCCGAGTTCCTTTTCTGTTTCGTCTAGTATATCGCCATGAAAAGGACAGTGAGCGTAGCCCCGTACTATAAGTTTTTCTTTCCTTGAAGCTTTTTCTGTTACCTAAAATGAATTACAGTCATCCATTCATTCGATTTTTGCAGAAGTAAAGCAGGACACACGAAACCACCATGACAAACTTCTTTACTTCGTCTTTTTTCTATTATGTTAATAACAAAAAATTAAGATTCTCAATTCACAAATTTAAAAAAAATTTTACCTTAAACTTAAAAAAAAAAAAACATAAACAAAAGGAGAAAGTATATATTATAGAGTTAATTTCTTCCCACAAAAGTAACATTTAACACAGAAAAAACAAATTCACTTTAATTAATATATATTTGAAGACACCATTAGAATCAATTTTGGCGTCAGGTACATCGTCCAGAGGCATATTTATTGCACTTGAAAATAGCTTTATGCGCCGAAATTGAGTAACTGCTTGAGTAATAAAACGGGAAATCTTTTCTGAAAAAACATCGTTCACTCTGCCAACAGAACAAGCATCAATAATTTACCACGAATGATATTAAACATAGCTGCACCGACAAAAACGCTACTTCAGTTAGCGAAAAAATTTAGTTCTTCATCAATGAAACACCACGACATGTCAAGGAAACCAACTGTTCAAGAATCTTTGCTATATTACCAGGTGGTACTGTGTTTGAACGATGTCACCTAGCTCACTACTTGCTAACTGTAAGGGAACGGTCGAACACCGCGTGGAATTTAAATCTTATTATATTATTGACGGAAACAGTGAATTCTAACAATTAAAGAGAAAAGAATGGATATAGCCCATGATATTAAACCACGGCTAACGCATATCATTTTCATTTTATTACGATTTGCAGATTATCAGATTAAGTTTGAATATATATATATATAGTGTGCAATACAAAGAATGAAGATACGACTCAAACAGTAACATGACTTCTCTAGCATCAGAAGTACTATAACAACTACAACTCATAATGGATACTTTGCTAAGATAGAGAGTTGATCAAATCTGTCAGAAATTTTCGCTAATCCACAAAGCATTAAATGTTTTTTTTTTTTTTTTTTTTTTTTTTTTTTTTTACAGTGATTATATCTTCTCCAGCGCATAATTGAACTGATGTTCGAAATTCTTTGCCGCTTTTGCTTTACGAATAGATTCCAATGTTTCATAAACACGTTTTATTGTACTTCGATCAAAAAGTTTGGCCTAAAAAGAAAGTATACAAGTTGACCCAAAATAGATGAAGAATCAAAAGTTTCTTTTTTTGGTCTCCTGTTCATTTAGATAAATTCATTATCATTTATTAGCTGGTAGTTTGAGACAGATACGAGACAAATCACACCACACAGCAGTCTTTGACTGCGACCACCGAACTCGAATTCATTACAAGTCACTAAAAACTCCAATTTCCTACTTGGTAACAGCTTTGAAAATAACTTACCACTAAACTACTGGACTTTTAATAATGTGCTTGAATGCTTGAAAAGATTACGGTTTCCTACAAGACGACCACAGCTCTGTACGACCAATCATCAAATTAATTTGAAGCCTAATGGTAATGAAAAATGAGAATCTTAGAAAAGGTAGTCCCTCTCATCCAAGAAGTTAACTCATAAAATCAGCAACTTACACTGAGCCTTTCTCTTACAGCACCAGGTGCATTTGAACTGACAATTTTTTTCTTCTTTCTTCGCTTCATTTTTCCTCTCAAATTAATTCCAGTTGCAGCTTCAACATCCATGATATATTCTTCGTCTTCTTTTGCATTATTTTCTAGTTTGTCCGATTTCCTAAAAATAGGAAACAAAAACTCATATAAACAATTCAATTTATATCAATAAATACGACCAGCTATTAGCTTTTGCCATTAAATAAAAGCTATTCCAACTAAAATTCTCCTGTTCATTTCCTTCATTTCGACTTCGTTCTTCCAAATACATACTGATGAATTTCGGTAAGAGGATATCCCATCTCATCCCGATCAATGATTTTTCCGTGTAATGGGCAACGTTTTAAATCCATGCGTGGACAGAGAGTTCCATCACTAAGCGGTGTACGACACTGTCGGCTACCTTTAAGCGGCTGACCAATAAATGTCATAACTCGTGCGTGATATGCTTCTTCGATATCCAGACTTGTCGAACAGCTGAAATAAATTTAAAAACAGCCACAATAAAATTATAGAAAAAAAAAAGCTGAAAATAATTATTGTAGGACAAGTGCATAACGCAAGTATTTCCTACCCTTCATCAGAAGGACGCCAGAATCGATGGCAATCAGCATTGTTTCGTGGTATTTCTGCGGGTCTGACGTCATTTTCGCCCCAATACTTGAGATCAAGTCCATAAGAAAAGACTGGTATGTTTTTATTTTCATGGCTTTCATATTTCTTATGGTCTGAAAATCTCTGTAAGAAAATTTCTCCATGAAATCATTATTAATCAAAAGCTGCCATAATTTTAACCCTGTGAATTGCATAAACTCTGCATTCCACTAATCATGTTGTATCCAGCTCCCGTCGATTTAGGCATATCTTCCATCTTTTGCATTGTTTTTTGTAGAATGTATTGTGGTAGCTCTTCTGGTGATTTGTAATCTAACTCCAAACCTAGAAACTCCAAACTTATTAATCATGCTAATAAACCTGTGCTTTACTAAATAAAATTAAAATCAATTTTACCTTCCTTTTCTGGCACGTCTTCAAAATCGTCCACCTCTGAATCTGATTTTTGTATGTTCTGGAGATTCAGCTCCTCACATCTAAAACTTTCTGGAGTCGAGACTTTTAAAGTCTTCAACACAGTTAGAAAGGAAACTTCATTACAATCTGTCTCTATAAAGAAATTGATGAGGAACGTGATTCCACTTGCATAAATCTCAAATAAAAAGGAAATACGGACTTCGACAATTCAACCGAAATTTTTTCCTTTAAATCAACGACTTCCTTGCACAGCTGCTGAGCACTCTTTCCACCATACTTGGTCAGCTTCGAAAGCCAACGGCAAATAATTTTTTTACAAAATTGCAACATTCTCATGCAATCGACCAAGGTATCTATGATTACTTTATTTTCTGCATTCACATTTACAACTGGTGCATTTAGTGGAACGGTCACCGCCACTGATTCGAACATACTGCATGCATGAATCGTCTGGAATTTTTTGATTTATATGGATTCTTTTTCAATTATAACAACAAAAAAGCAAAGAATTCCAAACAAAGTCAACAATATTAATTGTATAACACAAATGTACAAAGAAGACAATATGGAATGAACTTGTTAATTGCACTTCGAAAAATTCTGGAGGAAAGCAAACGTGCCTCAATCTCATGTCTGAGACAGCTCTCACCATCTACATCTTCATCAACATCGAAACGTGGGACCAGAAGCTCGAGAGCACGTTGTGTCTCACTTACATAACATAGAATTTCGTTTTGACGTTCTCTAAATTCTAGTTCAACTTCCTGGACTATTTTTTTACCCCGTTCATCTTTTTTTCGATCCTCTTCTTCAGTACGCTGTCTCTCTGCCTGGAAACCATCTGTCAGAAAGATTCGAATTTGAGAAAAAGATACAAATGTTGGGCAACTCCCATTTCTCAGTGATAAAAAAGTTATTTTTAGTGTGCTATTGATATCTGAAATAAGGTTAACATTATTTCCAAAACAATATCTCTAATCAGCAGAAAGAAATAAATTTCAACTTTCCAAGAGAAAAAATAGAATGCACCTGAAGCTGAGCACTGGCATTTTCAAAATCCAAAGATTTTGAGCAGCGTAAGAAGTTAACAGCAAAATTCAATCTTGGGTAAGCTTCCGCATATTTTTCGTGCCAAAGTTTAACAAGTTTCAAGGTTTCTAATTTAAGAATTCTGGCGGTTTCCTTGGGAGGTGGAGAGGGATAATGAATAGGATCTGTTTCGGCCGTATATAACAAAATTTCCTGGAAAGCTTTCCGGTACAAACCATTGCAAATGGACAATAAATAATCTTATTGGAAAAAAAACGTGTTGTAGAACCGAGTCAAAAGAAAAACACTTTTTCCAGATAAAGAAGTCAGAATGTCTGTTTAAATCATACCGCCTTCTACTGTCTTGAATTCCCTCTCACAAACCTGCAAATGACTGATCAGCCGAACACGGAAAACATGGGAACGCTGGAAGAGCTCGTTGCATAATTGTAAAGTGGCCAAGCGATATTCGCAATCATTCTGCCGAAAATATTTCAAAATATCGGTAAAAATGTGCTCAATGATATCAGGATTATTCTTCAGAATTCGTTTCAATTCTTTTAGATCACTTTCATCCAACACTCGCCTATTCAAATTAAACTGAAAGGCATAAAGTAAGAGCCTTCAAGTTAAATATTAAGACAGTCCAGCTGTTATGAGAGTATGAAAAGTGAAACTTTTGAAGGCTCATATTTTATTCCAAATTTCACTGTGCAGGACTGCACATAATTTTTCAGATTCAAAAAAAAAAAAAGACTAAAATAGTGTCGGTAAAAAACGGCTCCACAAAAGCAGCACGTCTGAGAAATTTGTTTTTTTTTTTTTTTTTTTTTTTAGCGATATCTGCGCTGTTTACAGCTTTCCCAAATCATTTGTGATAATAATTCTCATAGAAGGTATTATATCAGTAATACTAAAGCCAACCCTTACCTGTTTAACTAACCTAGACAGCGTTCTTCTAGATGCTATCAGTTGAGCAGACTGTTCGTTCTGCATTAAGTAGAATAGAGGTATATCCGGCCAAGTTTTTTCTGAAGATAACACTGGCAATCATTATTTAACATGAAGGACATAAGGCGCAACTACGATTGTCGAAACCAAAATAATCGAGCACCTTCAACACCATGTCTTCTATTCTGAAATGTATGAACATGAAGAACACTTTCCCGAAAGTGTCTGAGAAATTTGCTTTTTTTTTTAGCGATATCTGCGCTGTTTACAGCTTTCCCAAATCATTTGTGATAATAATTCCCGAAAAAGGTGATATTGTGCCGCTGAAATGTTCTCTTTCAGGATAATTTTTTTTATCATGTGGTTTTATTTCACATAGTGAAATTTAGGGAAACCCGTAGTTGTGAGTTCCATATCTAAACCTTACGTTGAACTCTAACAAAAAATTCTAGGTGATTCAAATGCCGTTAATACTACAACAGTCAGAATCAAGCATTGCATAGATAAGATGTAATCTGGACAGAACACTGGAGAAGTCAATTAATTAGCGAAGAAATTAATCAGTTTTCTGTAAGGAATGAACTAAATCGAAGAATTAGTCAGTGGATAATTGAATTGATTCCAGAAGTATAACAAATAAGAAACGGAAGAAATTGCCGAAAAGTCTTTAAACGAAGACTTACATATGCAGGAAAATATCCTTTTTACAAAATCTCGGGCTTTACTTCAGCAAAGGATCATCAGCATAGCTTAACCATCCTCAAAACACAAACTAATATTTTATCTGTCATAAGTTTGCATAGTGTTCTCTAGCCAGCAGGCGGCAGGCGCCGGTGCAATGCGATGGGTTATTACGAAAAACCTTTTCCTATCGTTAGCTGATGGTGAAGATTTTGAGAAGATAAAGGGCTGGACTGCTAGAGACAGGAATCAGATGCTTTGGAGTTCTCGAAGCTGAATTTCTACACTTGGAAATTGTTCGGAACTAAAAGGCCATTATGATAAGAGATTAATGCTTCTGTTCATCGGCCAATGATTGGCTCCATCTACCCAGTTACGAAATCGTTTTGGTTCACTTATTTTTTCGTCTAATTCTTTTGGTTTATAAAAAAATTTGTTTAAGCACCTTCTCTACCACTTAATTAGAACTTTTCTGACTCCAGTTATTTCTCGGCTTTTCAAATTTTATTCCCAATAAGTGTGCAATTTTAATTTAATTTCCAGATTAAATTATTTCCAGTTTACCTTATGATCGAACAGCACTTTTCCCAACCCTTCTTTTTCTTTTAGACCATATGCGATATTTTTGCCAGAATAAATTTAAGAAATCTAAACTGAAGTAAAAGTTATGTGATAACTGAGTTTATTTCTCTTTCTCACTGTGAATTTTGTCTTGTCGTGAAACGGATGTAGATATCTCAGTAGGGTATGGAAACAGGTGAGTGATGTCTTCACCGCAATAAAACACATTACTTAAGTTTCATAATTTCTCATTTTCCAATTGACTTAGTGTATCGGAGTGCTGAGACTTCACGAGTCAAATAATTCCGGTAATAGGAGGTGACTTGCTATAACGACATTACTTTTCGGTCCTCCGAATCATTCACTTTCTCATGCTTCCATTAGTAAGTAAAATTCGAAATGTTAGCCGCAAATTGTTCCAATGGAGCGAGAACATGAGTGGGATATTTCTTTGCATACTAAGGGGCCGTGTCCCAATCGTTAATTTTGAGTTTTTGGATGAGGGGGATTTGTCATATTTCGTGTCTAATGTCGCGCAGTTAATTTGGAGTTTTTTAGGGTTTCGAAGTGTTTTCATGTTTTATCCTTTTTTTTTTTCCAGATTCTCGTACACAGGTTTATACCATGTCTTCGGGTGTTTTGGTCAACTCCGAATGTCAAACTGTATTTCAACAATTATCGGAAGGAAAGCATCATAAATTGCGTTATATAATTTACAAAATCGAAGATAAGGAGGTTGTAGTAGAGGCAGCTGTTTCACCCGATGAGGTCAGTCGCCTTGGTTTTCCCTTCTTTCTAATTTAAATTCGTAATAACTTCAAGTGATGAATATGGACAGACATGATTATTCCTGCTCGGGAAAAGTTACCAGTTGATTCAGTTAGTTTCGCTGTTTTTGATATTCACTTATGCTGCAAGGTGAGATTAAACTTTGATGCTTGTGCAGCACATCTTTTATATTTACATATATAAAAAAGTAATAGGATTAGTAACAAGGTATGTCAAGCTATGTCCTTGTGCTTGTAGATTGGTGTAACAGATGATGATCACGATGAAAATTCAAAAACGGCATATGAAGCTTTCGTGAAAGATTTAAGGGAGCGGACAAATGGTTTTAAAGATTGTCGTTATGCTGTTTTTGATTTCAAATTTTCATGCAACCGACCCGGCGCGGGTACTTCTAAAATGGACAAAATTGTCTTCATACAGGTTGTCTCCATTCTAAGTTGTAAACATTTATATCTATTTGCGTACTGAAAGAACTATTTTGAAATACAGTACACTTAAAATTCATCATCGAAATATCTGAATCCAAATATCCCATCTAATTTTCTGACTATTGCGATGTTGTTCCTACCATTGAAGTAACTCTTCGTAAGATTTTTGTAATTTACAGCTTTGTCCTGATGGTGCCCCAATCAAGAAGAAAATGGTTTATGCTTCTTCTGCATCTGCAATCAAATCTTCGTTAGGAACTGCTAAAATTCTGCAGTTTCAGGTATATTTATTTCCTTCTGCTGACAAAGTTTCTAGAAGACCCGTGTTCAGATTTTGTGAAAAGCTTGAGATTACAGTGGTTAAAATTCTTTACTTTCAACAGAAAATATCCTTCAGGATAAATTGTAGCCCCAGAATCTTGTACGGGGTATTATAATGATTTCTGATGGAAGCTTTATTGGAGATCTTTTATTTAAAAAAAGTTATTTTTAAGGTATCAGATGATTCCGAAATTGCTCACAAGGAGCTTTTGTCGAAACTGAGTGAAAAATACCGTGACAATTAACGGTTCTTGGTCGTGATACTGATCAAACTGAACAATAGCCTCGTTGTTTTATGTTTATATTTATTTGGTTTGATATTAAGGAAGATGATTCCTTAGTTCCTGCTCGGAATCAAGTGGTAGTTAATTTTCCCCGCCTAAAATCTTTAGGAAAATTATGAAGACTTTTCGATTTCACTTTTAAGTTTGTCAGGTTCTATTCTAGTTGTTATATAGTTTTGGAAGTTTGGGTAAAGAACTTCAGATTTTTTCTTCTTTTTTTTAGCACTTGGAACGCGATTTCGATTTATTATTCATGCTAAAATGCAGTGAAAATAATCGTATTATTGACTGTATGGGATAGCTGCTTTAATCCTAATAAGGAAGGGGGTGAGAAAAGTGAATCGAAAAGTTGGGTCGTTGACGGAGACATTCAAAAATTAACTGGATGCTTAGGATTACTTGAAGACTATATCTTTTTTAATAAACTGTGAACTTTTTGCTTATGATCGATGATTTTTATTCTGATAGCCTGTGTCGCTTTAAAGAGTCCGTGATGCAATCACTTTTTATGAGTAGCGTTTAAGGAATCAAGTGATTTGGGATATGAAAGTGTATAGATGTGAGGATTTTTTTTAATACAAAAGAAGATGGGGAATGCTTAAGTTACCGAGATAACTTTTAACTTGCAAAATAATTAAACACAGCCTTTATATTGTCATCCTGAGTAGTGAAGTTGACTGTCGAAGGTAAGCCTAGACTAGATGGGTTTACTCATATTTAAATTTCTTATGAAGTAAGGACTTTTTTTTCAAGTTCATATATATAATTTGTCTATCTTTTTTCTTTGCATCTCTGCAATCCTTCATTCCGCTTTACAATTTTTAAATCCATCATTCCTTGCCGACAAATTCATTTATTATATGTCTTTTTTTTCATTGGCACTTATCATCAGTTCTTCCATTTCGTATATATCCACCAAGATATATCGTATGTGCGCATACAAATATGCACTTTATATCGTTATGTACTGGATATGTTTGCATGAGAAAAGAAAAATAGCTTCTTATTAAAATTTACTGCTCTCGTGGAAAATAAGTTCAACTTTTCCTTTTTTGGCTTAAATTGAATGTAAATTTAGTTCGTTTCGATTAGTGTTAATAAAGTATGTAACCGAAGTGTGTGTAAATGTGAGTAGTGTATGAACTGCACGAATGGTACTTTCGTTCTCTTGAAGTGGTTGGTGTTGTCATATCAATTAAATCAGTTAAATTTTGTTGATCCAGTAGTAAGCCAGTGGATCTGCCGTTATGGATGGTTCATGAATTAAATATGCAGCGGTTTGACAATCAGTACTGTAGTATTTTACCGTAGCCTTTATGTCTAGGTCAGGAGTTCGTCATATGTGAGACTTGATCCTAGATCCATGGCAGTAATACGATATAATTAGTGTAAGGTGGCATTTGGTCGAAAAATTTTTCTTTTTTTTTATTGGAACAATAAGTGAACGAGACACATGTTAGAATGGCTGAGGTAAGAACTGATGCATTTCAATCATAGGAGATGGCTGAGGTAAGAACTGATGCATTTCAATCATAGGAGACTAAATGGTGGCCGTATTTTGTATTGAAAAAAAGGTTTGCGAAGAAGTAGTATAAATATGTTATCCACTTCTGCTGGTCTTTTATTATCATGTTGACTGTTGTACAGTACGTTGTTTGAGGCAGTGAATTTGTGAATTATAATTTTTGCTGATTCCTGAAAACGCAACATACCTACCGCGGTGCTAATCGTGTCTTTAGCTTTTCACTAAAGTTTGCGAGGAAGTAATCATTTTTATTGAATATTTTTTTATGAAACAGAATGCAGAATGGTTTTAAGCTATTTTTTCTTAAGGTCAATTTGAGAAAACTTTCGAGGAAGAGTATGAATTCCCATTCTTTCATGTCGTATGCTTCGTTTCAAAGAGACTTTTCAGAAAAAGGCTTAAACAATGATGAACGCACCAATAATTCTATTGAAAGAAGGAACGGAAGCGAAATTCGGGAAGCAGCAAATAGTAAGTAACATTAGTGCATGTAATGTGATCGCTGATAGTGTTCGTACCACTCTTGGACCTCGTGGAATGGATAAATTAATCATCGACTCTAAAGGTATCTTTCTTTTTGCAATGCAGCGCTTTTGATGTCAAGTAATTTAATAAGTCCGTCTTATCATAACTTGAGCGTTGGTTAAAGTGTTAAAAGTAGCTGTGAAAGTAAATAATCATCCAAATCCAAACATGACTAGAGATCTCTTGAATGTCTGAGCCGGTTTGGTATTTTGACTTCCATTTAAAAGTTTAGAATCATCGCAACTTCTTCGAAAATACTGCTTGTTTTTCTTTTCCCTGCTCTGAATTCCTACTGCTTTTATTTGGTGTGAGGTCAACTGCACGCGATAAAAAATCTTCATACAGCTTGGTTTATTACTAACGGAGTTACTTAATTTTTGATTAATGATTTTTCATAAGAAAAATCTATCAGAGTGGTATACACTATATTGTATTTGTTCATATCCTCAAAACATGAGTTAAGGTAAAACGACGATCTCAAATGATGGAGCAACGATCCTAAAATTGCTGGATGTTGTTTTTCCGGCAGCCCAAGTTATGGTTGACATAGCGAAAAGTCAAGATGCCGAAGTTGGCGATGGTACTACTTCAGGTGAATAGCTAAACATGAGATCAAGATATCAAAGCTTTTTCTCTGCAGCAATACTAAATTAGCAGTGTTCGTCAATATTTATAATGCTTACTCTTCAGTGACTTTTTCTTTTTAGTTGTAATACTTGCGGCTGAACTTTTAAAACGTTCAAAGCCTTTCATTGAAGATGGTGTCAGCTCACAGCTAATTATTCAGGCATATTCTAAAGCTTGCGAAGAAGTTTGTTGCTTTTACTGTATCATGAACCTCTTTTATGAAACCAGTTGCTAGCTGGTTTTCTCTTGTCTGAATCAACTTACGTCATTTTTGATTTTTTGTTACGAGGTGACTCAAGTATTCAGCATTTAATTATTCACTGAGGTTATTGGAATAACATAAAGAATAGGAAAGTTTTTTTATGAAATTGTATTTAAGGCAATTAGTCGACTGAAAGAAATGGCCGTAAAAATCAGTGGTGATGCTAACATGCATGAAATGTTGATCCGATGTGCTACCACTTGTCTCAGTAGTAAACTGGTATTTTTTTATTATTCCTTTCATACATTTACAATATTTTTGCTTTCTCTTTTTAAAGTAATGTTAGATTTTGCAACCTATTTTTGATAAGCGGAGATTTCTAACCCTTGTGGTTTTCCTTTGATAGTGGTTAAGCGACAAATTGCATCAACACTAAATTGTTTCATTTAACTTATCGGGGTGAAAAGTTCGAGATTGGTTTTCTCGTTTCTAGAACTTCTCGTTTTCTTAATTTAAGGAAATTCTCTTATTTTGATAGTCAAGAGTTTACTCCTGTTTTTCACGAATCATTCGAAGCATAGAATAAATTTAGATTTCCTTTTTTTTTTTGGCTCCTACCACTGTAGCAGCCATGGGTTGAAATTAAACCAAAAAAAAAAAAAACGATAGAAGAATCGATTTGTTTAGATAGCTTGTTGAAACTTTAGGTAAGCCAAGAAAGGGAATTCTTCGCTCAAATGGCTGTTGATGCCGTTTCATACTTGGATGAAAATTTGGCAACTAATATGATAGGAATCAAGAAGGTCAGCGGTGGATCTCTTTCGGTATGTATTTTTCTAAGCGACTGATTCTCTTCTTGCTTTTGGATTGTTAAAAATCATTTGACTTGCTATATCAAGTTTTTAGGATTCTCAACTCGTTAAAGGCATTGCATTCAAGAAGGCATTCAGTTATGCAGGCTTTGAAATGCAACCCAAACATTACAAGAATCCTTTCGTTGCATTGTTGAATATAGAACTGGAGCTTAAAGCTGAAAAAGACAACGCAGAAATGAGAATTCAAAGCGTGGATGAATACCAAAAGGTAATTTTTTTAAAGGTTTTGTCATAATTGAGAAAATAACGTTTTTGTTGGTACTGATCAAATTTTTTCTGTATATAATATCTTTGTTCAATAATCCATGTTTTGCCGTTTTAGATTTTTGCTTGATTTTTAGATTGTCGATGCTGAGTGGACAATTTTATATGAGAAATTGAAGAAAATCCATGAATCTGGAACAAAGGTCGTACTTTCTAAACTGCCGATTGGTGATGTAGCGACGCAGTGGTTTGCTGATAGGTGAGTTTCACCATTTGATTACATTTTCTGTGCTCTTTTCAACTACAAGGAATTTTTTAAAATTTGGCGAATTTGCATTCAGAGTAAATAAATTTTAGAAATAGGTTCACCTGGAAACGGAAAAAACTTATTTTTAATTCTTTATCTATTATAATAGTCTAGTTCACATGTAAAGCCCTAGCTCTGCTCCATCTTAATTTGGAATCCTTTTATCCGTCAAAACATGTTCTTGCAGGGATATGTTCTGTGCGGGACGTGTAGAACAAGCTGATATGGAAAGGCTAATGGCCGCTTGTGGTGGTACTATTCTTACAACAGTAAGTCAGATTAGTAAGGAATTTCTCGGAAGCTGCGCTGAATTTTACGAGCAGCAAATAGGAAGCGAACGGTGTTGTATTCATTTTTTTTTTTTTTTTTTTGTGCATTTGTTTTCGTTAGTATATAATTTAGAAACTGATGATTAAACTTTTTACGGATAGTTTTTAAAAAGAATCTTGATATTGATTCCTTGTTGTTGCTCTACACTAATGACCTTTATATAGCTTTTGTGAATTATCCTTTGTTTTCAGTTTTAGTTTGCTTCAGGTATAACTTTTTCCTGGGCTGTACAAGGGCACAGTCTTGCACCGTTATTCTCCGTGGTAGCGCAGAACAGTTCATCGCAGAAACGGAACGTTCTTTGCATGATGCAATCATGATTGTACGACGTGCTAAAAAAAATGATACAATTGTTGCAGGTTTCTTTCGTTGCATTTGGCATCATTTATATGGAGTAGTGTGGCTTGTCTTCTTTTACTGAATTCTTGTGCTCATATCTGACTCATCATCTGAAGCGCTATTGTTTTATTAAAGTTATGCTTATCGTAGAGATATTCCGCGGTTCATTGCAGCGGTTCTTAGGCTTATTGTAGTGCTCAGTAAGCCTCGCGCCTTTGGATTTTGCTTTCCGTTTTTCAGTTACAAAACCGTGGGAAAGAATGAGTTTTGTGTACTTGTCTTTTTTTTTTCTAACTTGCTTTGCATGGCTGCTTGTCGCACATGTATTGTAAGAAACTACAATATTTATTTAACTTTAGGTGGTGGTGCCATAGAGATAGAACTGTCACGACATATTCGAGATGTTTCCAAAACGATTCCAGGCAAAGAGCAGTTCTTTTGGCAGGCATTCGCCAAGACTCTAGAAGTTTCATTTTATTTGATTTTTGCTTTCTAATGTTTTATAATGAGATTGGTAGAGAAACCAAGCTTCGAAAGGTTTTTGTTTGTCTTCTAAGCATTGCGGTATCTTGGTTTTATTTACTTAATCCATCATTTATTTCTATTTCCATTTAATTCTTGTTCTTAGGATCTACAGCGCTAATCATTTTGTTTTCTATGCCCGATGATGACACAGAAAATTTTCTTTTTCCACTTAACTTTTACTAATCATTATATTACTAGTGAAAGTTACGTAACTCGTTAAGCACAACATATTCTTGAATATTTAAGATAATTCCAAAGCAGCTGTGCTACAATGCAGGAATCGATGCTACAGACATATTGAATCGTTTACGACACCGACATGCGAAGGGAGACAAATGGGCTGGAATTGATATATATGCGGAAGATGTCAGTGACAATATGGAAGCATGTATTTGGGAACCAGCTGTTGTGAAAATAGTTTGTTTCTATATCGATTTAGTTTACTAATCTGTTTTTTAAAACTAGCTAGTTATTACGATTTATAGTGATATACAAATCATTTCAGATTACTGCCCTTCTACTGCGCTAAAAGAGTTAGAATCATTTCTGAAAATCTTCACTGTTACTGCAGTCTATGTTAATTAACCCTGAGTTGCTTTTCTTTGGCTTCTTTCGTTCATACTGGCTCTCCTTTTTCCACCCTTACACAGATAAATGGACATGAAGACAAACGAAATGTCCACGGAGGTGAAGAAGGACTTTCGGCGTTAACAGCTACTAATTTAACAGAGAAAAAGAATAGATGGCTCTGTGATGTACGATATTTAAACACTTTTTTATTTTTATTTTTGTTTAAGAAGTATAAACGATTTGTTAAGAGAAATTTTCAGAATGCACTGGTAGCAGCAACTGAAGCAGCTTGTCTTGTTTTAAGTATTGATCAAACAGTAAAGAATCCTCATGCAGCAGGTGGCGGCCAGTTACCTGACATGTAATGTCCTGCTGTCATGATGCCATTTGGAATATGATTGAAACATTGCTTTGTCGAGAAAATCATGCTTATCAAATTTTATTCATATAAACCAGCCAGTTTCCATTTTCATTTAATTTTTTTTTTTTTTTTTTTTTTTTTTTTTTTACAAAATATGATTCAGTCTTGTTGATTTGGTGATCCGCAGAAATTGATTTCTTTTTTATTTGATATTTCTTTTTTATTTGATTATAAGCTTAAAATCAAAGTATGGCCTATCTGATTTTAATTGTTGTTTCTGTTTTTGTTTAATTTTTTTGAATTTGTTTTGCGAATAAATTAATGGTCCTGCTCAATGCAAACCATTTTTCAGTGATTAGGTTTTTTATATTATCAGGTGGGTTTTAAAAAACTTCAAACTTGAAAGAATCAAAAGATGTGCAACGGGAAAGTTGGATGAGAGCTTGAAAGTAAGCGATGGATAACGAATAAAAACAACTGAGATATGTAGAGTAATAATGTTTGGTGGATAGGTGATAAACTGTATAAATTTATCCAATATTGAACTTCTTAAGTTTAGCCAAATTGGAATAACATGTATTTTTTTATCTAACCTGTGATACTATTGTCATTTGTCTCGTCTTTAATTTCGTTTCTCCATTTTAACGAATTGAGCGTGGTTACTGGTGCTGTGTGAGTCATCAGTGGTAATTTACCTGGTGCTTATAATATTTCAGCTGACTGAAATGCTGATGCTGTTAAGTGTGAGTTAACATCGGGTCGAATTTTAGACAAACCTCGCAGACTTATCGTTTATATTCCCTAATTTGTCTTAAATTCTATGCAGTTAGATTAAGATCGGGTAAAACATGTTTCCTAATAAGTCAATTTAAAGATGGAGTTGAAAGAAATTTGATTCTCCGGTAGTGGGGAAGTCTGTAAAACATTTTTCTAGGCTTAACTGGACCTTGATGGCTAAAATCAATTTCGAATACATTTCAGACTCATTCTGCTGTTATGTTGAAGGAAGCAATATTCAGACAAAAGGTCCTGAAAGAGAGCCAGAAAAGCAGAATAAAACGAAAAACTTTACGAGAAGGAGAATGAGAGAATTTACCGATGACGGACTAACTAAAAAATATCAGCACCTTGATTTTACAAACTGCTCTGATTGCCGAATTGCAGTTCGGAGTGCATGTTTTGATGAAAAATTCCTCTTCGTGGCATCCAATCTAAATTAAACGAGGTATACTTGGCTACTGTAGAGTAAACCTACAAAGTTATATCTGCTGCCAAGTTTAATATTTCCTTGAGGAAAATTTGTTTTAATAATGCGGAAATTTTATACTTACTAATTATTAATCTCAAATAATAGTATCATTAGTAACATATAATGTTATAACATTATGAGAATGGGGAAATATATCTGGCCAAAAACTTCTGCAGTAGCGATCTCTGACCTTGACTTCTCTGAATATCTCTAATTAGGTAAATCTATATCCGGTCTGAAACTTCTTATATAAGATAAATGGTATGAAATAATCCACCATTTTCTGATTAGCATCCGATAAAATTGCAAATTAACATAGTTTTTGCATTGGTTCTCTGCTTCATTAAAGTGGAGCGGAAAACGTTTGTACAAGTTTCTTGGTAAACTCGCTGATCTTATTTTACAGACAAAGTTCATTAAAATTCCCTCTTTTGAAATTTCCTGTATTTCACAAACTTATAACACTACACTAAGTATAAAGGCTCTGTGGATATATTCACATTTTTCATTTTTCCATAACAATTTTTTAACACTAAGATATTTGTTTGATTAACTTCCCTTGTTTTGGTGATAAAACTCTGGTTGGCATGTACGATAAAATAATAATAGAAATAAATAAATAGAGGAAATATAAACAATCATAAGAATAAAAATACAAAACGATCAATTTGATATCACTGTATTAATCTAGATTTTACAACGTCATATGCTGATCCAGAACTTTTAAAGTTCTTCAAGTAAGTCTTGCTTTGCAAACTTCTTTATCGCAGCGTTTATTTAAAAACTGGAACTGATTCTATTTCTTGTTAAACCATTTCATACAAGCACCAAAATTCTTTTGACTTTTTACTATATTTTAGTTCTGTCTGGTTCCAGTAGCATAGTAGATTTTCAGGAATAGAGTACAAATTAATGTGATTGATGTCAATACGGAAAATGGCGAATTAAAAATTAACCAAGATTTCGTAGTCAGTTTGAGTCCTTGCGTTGTGGGCTACTTGTCCCTAAAATAAGAATCCTGAAAGCATTTCCGACATATGATTATAAGATCTCTGGAAAACCTTTTAAGACTTCAAACATCAAAGATTTTTAAATATATCACAAGGCAAATCTCATGATATTTGTGAATCTACAAATCATTCTCTGTAATATCAAAATCAGTATTTACTGTTCTTGTATGATCTTTAGATACAAATAGTTCATGTGCTCGAAAAAATTGTAAAACTGTATCAGTTTTGACACTAAATTTTACCAAGGTATAATCGTTCGTATGTTACTGTTCATTCAATGAAATCCTGAGGGAAATCACTCTGCTGTAGAAAATTTTATTTTCTTTTGCTCCCCACATTCATTGGGTCGAGAATTCTGTAAAAATGAAATATGATTTTATTAAAAAATTCACTACTTGCTTTTCCTCATTATTTCTATGCTAATTAGCATTTTAAAATTTTCTTAAATTTAATTGCTCTGCTCATAAAGAAAAATTAATGCAATTACAAGAGATCAAACTCTAGGACAAATCAGAAAGTTTGAGATTATGGTTGAGGAACAAAAGGTAAATTTTTTAGATCAAGTATTTATTCATCTTATTTTTCTTGGGATTATTCATCTTATTTTTCTTGGGAAAGCTTTTCAGCCTTATTTCTTTGCGATGATTTATCAGAGTATTGATTTCAATATTCAAAAAAATTATCGTTTTCTTACTTGATTCTGAAGCACTATAATCCAAAGACTTTGAAGTTTGTCAAAACCTATCTAATGGTGAAGAGTGATCGAACTTCCAGCAATTTTATCAGACTGGTATCACGATCACTTAGCAGTTGCTTCGCTGTTGTTCTTGCTGACTTTAATTCTCATCACCTCACTTTTGAAATTTAGATATTATTTCGCTTTCAACATTTTCATTTTATGTCACTACTGTTTATTGCTTATTATTCTGTAGAACTTTTATTCGTTTCAAAAAATAACTAACTGAATGGCTAATACTACTCCATCTTTTTTTATTGTTGTCATTATCTTTTGTCATGAATATTTAACTTCTTATCTTTTATTTGTCGGCACCATATGGTTAACGTTTTATGGACAAAGCAGTTGATAAAACAAGTTAGAAACTGACTAAAAACTAACTGTAGTTTTAATTTTAAATTTAACGTAACTTTTAAGACTACTTTAATTTAATTACATGCAATTCAAGGAAAATGAAACGTGTATATTTTCCATATATCATTCATATATCATCTTTGTCCTTAAATTAGCAATAATCAACGTAAAAAACACAAGACTTTTGCAGTAACCACAAACAGCTGGCTGAATTATTACTTTATGTACTGGGTTGTTGAATTATAAAGTTTTGAATGACAAGTTTTGTTTATCATTATAAATGCAATTATTTCTCATTATAATTCCATTTCATTCTGAACAGCAATCGGTGCGTTTGCTGAATTTTGCTCATGTTTAGATTGAGATAAGCTCTTCCATTATAACTTTTGGACGGCAAGAATATTGTCATCAGTTTTCCTTAGTCTTTGTCACTACAGCAAGTAATAATATTTCAAATTATAGCTCTGCTAACATTTAGAAAATTCAAATGGATAGCGTGAAAACCAATCATCAACGAAGAGCAGCAAAAGGTGAGTCTTGTAGATTCACGGTGAAATGCTAAAGTTTTATGTCTTTAAAATATGTGGTAATGACATTTCAATTATTGGGGCTATGTTGTTGAAACAGTGCTTATTAAGCTAAAAACATAGTGTCGGACTGAAGCGAAAGAATAATAATAACTGTGGGCATACAATTATATGGAAATCGATGTGACTGCGATATCATAAATCACTTGCAAGAAGTTAGTAAATATTGAAAAAATTAGCACTTATTTTTTCAGTTGCACGCGAAGCAATAAGAACTACTATGAAACCAATTAATAAAAAGTTCAGGTGAGTACTCACTGGACACTTTATCAGATGTGGTTCATTATTTCTTCTTTGCAAATTCGTTGCATTGAAACAAAAGGTCAGCGTATTTAGGTATGTTTCTTTTCTCCTTAATTAGAAATGGTCGTAATTAAAAGATAAGTTTTATACAAGCAGAAAATCAACTCAGAAGCAGACAACCAGTACTGTGAAAAGAAACAATCCGAAGGTACCAGAATCAAACGGTTCAGTGAATGTGAATGACAGCAGTAAGGTAAATCGTTTAAGTTTCAGGTTTCATCACATTCGCACTTTCTGCTCTCAGATACCATTGTTAATTCACTTTTAGGCTGTCCCGAATTACAAAATTATTATAGCATACTTTTAGCAAGTGACAGTTTCCTTGAGTTTACTTTGTAACTGGAATCCGTTTAGGTAGCAGTTCGAGTACATTCACGTCAGCCAGACAACGGCAATGAAAACGAAAGTGGTTCTTCAGCACCGGTTGTTGATCCTGTATATGACCAATTAAAACAATTACCTGATGTCAGCCTTTTATTTTTCAGAATCCCTTACTCTTTTATTTTATAAAATTGGCGAAAAATAATCTAAAAACTCATTTTTTAAATTTCCCGTTTTCTGCAGTTATTAACAAATTTCTTTTGGATTCTTTTAAGAGGTTTCCTGTAGAAGTTATAAGTGCTCAAAAGTTATAAAACAGGCTTTCCAGTTATCTGTAAATTTCAGAACCGAAAAAATTTTCAGAAATTACTTGTTCAGTTGCCTTGCGGAGTGATTCGGGACGCTGCTAAGCATCTTAAAAACGTTGATTACAGTGCCTTGGCTGGATTTATCATTTTCCGAACCGATCTACATCCTGTAATCCACTTATATCTCGTTTTCATAAAAACAAAAGCACTTAGCACTTTTCTTTCGCATATTAAGAGGAAAAGGTAGAACTAACTAGAGTATGGATAATAGAAGTAAAATAAGGTTTGAAATTTTCTAGCTGTAAAAGAATTTGTACCGTTTTGCTGAAAATAGAGCTTAGTTTTATTAGCTCGATTAAGCAACACCAGCTCTATCAGAGCTATTAGGATTCTAATATCCCATGGTAGAAGTAGCACTGCCTCGAGACTTTAAGAAATGAGCAACGCCTGGCATTACTACCCCATCTCTCTTGCAAATTCGCCAATTCTCGGAATATCCTTTCTGAAATTTTTTGCTATTATTAGTAAACTTAATTTCAGTTCAATCAAGAAACCAGACAGAAGAGCATTCACTAATTACAACTGCAAAAATTATGGTTACATTCACTGTGCATCAATTTATTTCAATCATTTTTACTGAATTTCATTGATTAAATTGATCCTTGTGAAAATTTTCTCTAAGCCACATTCTTCTACGTGGATTGCTGTAAGTCATAACATAAAAGATATTGGATTTTATACAGCAACTGTTTGAAACCTCGATTTTCACTTCCGTTCAGATCCTCACTTCTGTAATAGTTATTCGTTTGTGATGTAAATGCAATATACTTTGTAAGAATAATGTATTTACTAATGTGTCGACAAATTATTTTGTATGAAGTGTGCACAAAAAACATCTCATAACCCCACAGTACAATTCTTTTTATCAAAAGGAATCGAAGAAGCGCAACATCCCACACATTCCGCGTTTAATTGTACTTCCAACATATCCAATTTCAAATTAGTTCCGCTGTAGACAACATAAATGTGACGGCGCAGATGAGACAAAACTTTGAAATTAAAGGGACGATTTCTCATAAAACAATCGCATAAAATTATCGGAAATAAATCGCATAAGTGGAATAAAAGAATGTGGTTTACCCACATATTCCTATAAAATTTTCTCAATAAAGTTGGTATTTGGTAATAAGCAAATCGGTAAACGAGTATAAAGGAGAAATTATCAGTAACTATTAAGTAGACTACTGTAAATAGTAATTATTGCATTACACCATTATATTTGATACAATTTGGGGTTCGTTAGATTTTTATTACAATATATAAACTTATAATATTGGGGCCAACAGGTAATTGAGAACAACAACGAAATTTCATAAAAACAGATAAGATTCGTAAATGAACCCGGTAAATGAAACATTGAACAATGTGTTGGATGTGGAAAGTAGAATTACTTCAGAAGCCAGAAATAATGCAGTATGATTCGAGAGCGGACAGACTGAGGTAGATAAGCCAAAGTACAACGAATAAACCTGATGTTAACACCTGAAAATCAGAAATTTGTTCGATAGTAAATATCAGCTAGATGTGTTCATTTCCCAAAAATATTGATGTTTACAAGAATATGGGGATAGCTGAATGCATGAAATTTTAAATAAGACACAAATTCAGACTCGTAAGATCAGTTTCGTTGTTTACTAAAGATATGTACTAATGAGGAGCTCATCAACAGGAGGATAATTACTCCTCAAATTTTTTAGGAAATCAACTGAATTACTCTATCTAGCACATTTGCAAACTTTTAAGTTACTAAATCTGAACAGTTCAGTAAAGTTTGAAAACCCCACCTTATATTTCAAGGGTCCACCCAGTTCACCTCCAATAGAAGGACGTCGCCTTATTATGATCACAGCGATACAAATCAGTGCCTCAATGCAAAATATTGTTACAGAAAAGGCAAGCGTCCCTGGCTCAACATAGAAATTGTCGCCATGCCATCGATGATATATTGCTGCGATTGTCCATGCTATTCCTGAGGGTATATCTTCAGGTAGCATTTCCGAATCGGTGAAATGAAGAGAAAGGAGAGGATGCCTTGCCTTATATAATGAGCAGGATTCATATGTAACCGCTAACCTATTCCAAGGAACACGTTGACGGCATTCGAGCCCGTGACGTTGCCAATAGAGGAGTCGGCGTATTTGTCCTGCACTGCTGCTACTTTGGATGCGAACGTGTCTGAACTTGCCAACTGTTAGACTGGACAAAACATCTTTCACAATATTTGTTCCGCAAAAGATTCAGACCAGTTCAGAAGCCTCCATGGAACTTCCACGCTTACTTACTATCTTATCAACACTTCTGGTGATATCGATAAAAAGTTTGTCAAAGATCTAGTTACCTGGAACAGAGGTGCCGAGTGCGACAAATGAAATAGCCGTAACGGCATCCTTTAGACCAACCCAGCAGCCAAAATGCGATGCTAAATCACCGATTAAGGCTGTTAATGCTCCGATCAAAAGAATTGACACGATAAAACAAGCCCAGCCACCCCAGTAATCTGAAATGTATTCGTTTTCTCACTTCACAATTGCCGATGAAGAGAATTACACAGTTTTTAGGCAAAATATTACATTTCAAGTGATTTAATTTCCATCAACAAAGATAGAAATGAAGCATACCTACCGGTTGGTGGTATAGTTGCAAAGAACAATTTCCACGGTAGAGAGAGAAAATGCATAAAATAATCAAAGAACGTTGGCTTAAATCTCTTCTCAGTAATTTCTCTCTTCGACACTTCTCCGTCATCTTCCTCTTCCTCTTCATCATCACTTTTCTCATCGTCAGAGCCTACAAAGCTGCCAAGTAGAACTTCTTTCTTCAGGCTTTTGACCTTTCACATTTGAAATACTTAGACATCGACTTGCTTGTTATTCTGGGAGTCGACAATTATTTCTCTCTGTCGAGAATCAAACAAAACGAACCCCCGTGTATAGTTAACGCATCCCTGAATTGTTCACGCCAACTTGTTGTGCCCAGCATAAATGATGTGTTGGCATTCCGTAACATGCGATCGATCACGTTCTGAAAATAAACTGCTTGGCTCGAACTTCAGAAATGGTATAATCTAAAAGTGTATTTTGATCTTCTTGCAACCTTTTTCACCCAATTTGAATTTCATCACTTCTAACCTGAAATGTTCTGCTTTATTAGCAAACTTTGGAACTAGAAAGAATGAAGTTAACCCGAAATTCCCTGCTTTCTTTAATGGTAATCTGACATCGCTTGAATTTCCCCAAACGAGGTTTGCCTAATTCAGCAACCTCAAGTTCCTCTTTTGTCAGAAATCTTCGTTCACCGGAATCTGCAAAATACCACGGAACAACTTGCAAAACTAATTATAGAAAGTGATTAATGCTTAGCATGGGATGTGTGTAGAAGTTAGTCCTATAAATTTTTAAGGATATAATTTAAAAATTAAAACGAAGTCAGTACGGCTTGAAATGAACGTGACAGTTAGTCAAGATAACAAATTTTTTTCATTACGACAATTGGAAGGTATTTTGATAAAGGTTATATTTATATTAGTGCTTCTTAAGGACTATTTAGCTTCATTTTCTTTCTTTTTGTTAAATTTATCAAGATTAATTGCTTCATGCATATATGTTCACCTCTCAGATGCTGCATCGCAATAAAAAGGTAATTAGAGCCGCACCTGTTTCGTGAGACAACAAACTTTCATATTAATAGAAGTATAATTTTTCAAACAATTGATAGGTTCTGTCAGAAGTTGACGGTTTTCTTCCCTAGTATGTCCACTCGTTTGTCATTTTCAAATCTAATTATTTTTCACCAGTGACCAGTAAATCCATCCTTTTTTTCATGCTTCTAATCGGTTTTGCTGTGTCGTTTGACTCAACTTTTTGGTCCTTAATCTTGGAGAATTTTTAGTTAAATACGCTAAGTATGACAAACAATAACTATGTGAGTAAGCAAGTTAAAAGATTATAAAATCATGTTAGTAAATGAATTAATATTAGTACGCAGATAAGTGAATAATCAATGTGAATGATAGAAAAAAGGTCAGAGAAAGACCTTCTTCATCTTGATTGTTGGAAATCCAAGAACTCTTTCTCCGCTTGAAAAGGTTGGGAAGCTGAAGAAGATTTGGGGTAGAGGAAGAATTTTGATTCAAACCAAAACAAAATGTTGCTGACGTTGGTATTGCTGAAGCTTCTTTGCCTAAAAAAACAAAAAACAAGAAAACAAAAAGAAGTAAAAAAGATGCGAAATTAGAAAGGAAAGGCATGAACACACCATGCATATTTTCGGTCATTTTTGTTTCCTTTAATTATATCCTCCATGTTTGCAAACAAATGACTCGAAAATTCGTTAAAGGATATTAGCTTGGTAAGCTGCAACAAAGTTAACTCTAAACTACTTGTAACAAATGGTTACCTTCTCGGCACACTTATTAATTGGATAATGTTAACCTATGTTAATCACCTTTCACCACAGATATTTTTAAAGGATTTCGACAATTTCTCTGATTTCCTGAGAACTGTGTTGAATTTTCGGTTCTGTTTTTCCTCTATTTATTTAATTTTAATAAAAATGTGAAAAAGAAGACAAAATGAAGATAAAGAAGTTATCGCTTGAAACAAATCTAACAACCAATAAAATTTATTTTTAAAATTTGCTTGGTCCATTAAGTATACCTCCGTAATCAAATGAATCCTTGTCCCTCTGCAAATTTCCCAGCGATTCATTCTTTTTCCTTTCCATACGCTTCAAAAAACGTTCTTGGACTTTTCGCAAATCTGCATAAAACAGTCTTAGCGAACTTACAGTATGAGATGCCAGTAGTCAGTCAATCTGAGAATATACAGTAATTCCTTCAAAGCTACTCCAGATCATAGTGAAATCGAAAGAGGGCATCAGATTACCTGACATCTTCTTAGCCCAGATTGGTTGATCAAGTACAATGAAGAAATGATCCATACGTTCATACTGCTCAGTGTTTGTTATACCAATTTCAATAAACCCTCTGAAATAGGATAAGGAATCCATTCCAACTTCAACGAACTTTCTAGGATAGGAATGGAATTCTTTAGCAAAGTGAGCTTAAGCAAATACTTAAATAAATTAAAATTGGAAAAAAAAAAGAAATGAAAGGATGATTCAGTTTAGTGTAGGCCAATTCATAGCAATTAGTAAGAAAGCACAATAACATACTCAGTTTGATTGTCTTCGAAGGTAATTTCACCTTCTTGCAACTCGTAATGCTTCCCGTATACAGCGGTGCCATCAATTGT
The DNA here is from genome assembly GCA_003640385.1 of Setaria digitata. Lineage (NCBI taxonomy): Eukaryota > Metazoa > Nematoda > Chromadorea > Rhabditida > Setariidae > Setaria > Setaria digitata. The sequence goes on along the minus strand of RCAB01000069.1, from coordinate 16,624 downwards.
TCTAGAAAATTGTTAGTCTTCCATTATTTACTTATATGAATAAATGTCAGTAATGTCCCAGTAGATATAAACATAATTACCAGTCATGAAGAAGTTAGGTGATTAAATATTTTTGTTGCTCAAATCATTCTTTTAGTTGGAAAAACAATGCTAAGTATACTTTTCAAAGCCGGACAAAGATGAAAATTTCTAAATTCTAGTCTTTCATCAATCCTCGTTAAGAGCAATATTTCATAAAGGATGCTCCGATGATGTTAAAAAGAGCAAATTTTGAAATAAATTCAAGGAACCTTCTGAAGTAAAAGTTTCTTCAGTTTAAACAAATTTTAAACGATTCGAAATTAGTAACCGAAGAAAACTTTCATAGCTATTTCATTTCTTCAGCAATTCTTTGCAAGTTGTTAATTATCACTTTACAAGCATTACTACTTCTCTTCTCGAATGAAAAATAATTGTGGTAATCCATTTCAGTAGTCCAAATTTTTTTTATTTTTTTAATGAAGCTAGAAAAAGAAAATTTTGCGCAAATAAGTATTGGTTTTTTTTACCTAATTACAAAATTTTTCTCTTTGAGTCTGATGGAATTTAGGTGTCATCTAATCTTTTTATAATATACAATGATTCAAAAAATGAATAAATAAAATGAAATAACTTCTTTTATTTTGGAATTTCCTCAGTTAAAAACTTTTTGGCAAAGGATAAATTTAACGATCATAAGCTAATTCAATCGATGTCATATTTCTACACACTACTATTTCTGACAGGTGTAAAACCTTTCTCAGTGGTTTTAGTGGAACAATTAATTCAACTTTGACTTGAATAAATTACCTATACGGCAAAATAATTTTGCCACGGCATCCTGAACTTCGTTGTATTTTGAGCGACAAGTAACCACAATTTTCAACGATTTGGAAATGATCATGTTCGAAGGAGAATACACCAGCATGATCGTCATCTAAAACCCCGACTTCAGTTATGCTCGATTATTTTTTAATTCTTCTTTAGAAAACTTTGAAATTTGAATTGCACAACATTGCAAAACAGCTCCATGTTTATTTTAAATTTGAACTTGGGATTTCTAAAATACTGAAGTCTAAAGCATACTATATAGTTTTCTTGCCGTGGGATTGCACATCACTTTAATTGAAAATCAATCAGATAAAGAGTGTAAATGGTACCAATTAACAGCCTTTTTGAGGATATAAGCAAAAGACAAACAAAAAGAGAATTAGAATATAAATTCAAACAAACCAAGAATCATAATAGTAGCAGTAGAAGGAAGTTCAAGGATAGCTACTGGTACGCCGCCAAGTTTTAATGGATCCAACACCAAGCCATCTTTAGTTCGTACTCGTAAATTATTTAAATGCAAATAGAAATGTTCATCTTCTTCAAAAACATCATCATCCACAATTTCTATAGTTACTTTCTGTAATATTTTGTTTTTAACTTATTATAACTAAATTTTAAAGTCTAGTTTCTAAAAACTTTATTAGGACACTACTTAGTGAACTATCTCGCAACAAAATCCATCGTATACAGATGCCGCTTTACTAGCAGAGTTTAATTTGGCATTTAATCCAGTCAAAATTAACAATTTCACTCTATCAAATCTTATATTCGTAAAACTATTAACTTGTGTTTTATCTTCCGGATAGAAAGTGAGCGTTCCCTTGACCGGAATATAATCGCTTCCAGCATTAGCAGAACCATCCTCTGTATAATAATCAACCATTACGGTGAGTCCCTCGGGACCACCATCTCGGCCGATCATTACATCGAATGTTCCAATATTTTCAAGCACCGTATAATGAGCTGGATCAAAAAATATTTTGCAGGTATTTGCCCGTGATCGTTTCTCTTGTTCTTGAATAACCTTAAATTAAAATATTCTATCGTTTAAGATTTTTCAATAAAATTATCAAGCTCATTCAAATTACTTAGATGAACTGAACAGAAGAACCAATATTGACCCAGTAAGTTAATTAAATTTGATAATTTAAAAACTTCAACTGACAAATAGTTAGGCAGTATTTTGACAAAGTTTAGTTTTGTTGATGAGAATAAGATAATTACTATGCATTTTTTAATATTCACAGCTGACTACTTCATGAAGTTAACAGATTTCACGCTTAAATTTAAAAAACATGCATGTGGCAAATTTCAAGACTGTGCTTTTTCTACGCTAAAATGATCGAAACAAGCCTGCATCTATTCTAGCAGCTTATAAACAAAATCACTTGTTACCTGTCCACTTATTGTTTGAATATCACTTCTCGAAATGAAAAGTAAATAGCACTTTTAATAATTCAAAGTTTATTTTTTTTAGAAATGAAAACTATAAAACATACCGCTTCAGTAGATTTATGGTGTTCCTTGTCAAGTCGTTTTCTGATAATATGTCCACCACCTATTAAACGTCTGGTTGCTTGCACTCTAAATTAGATTCGTTGCAACCAATTACCAATAATAATGAAATAACAACTTGATAGACTTGAAAAGTGCAAAAACTGATAAAGAGTGTTATTTCATAGACTGTTAATTACTTAACAACAACTTGAGATACTCTATTTATGTTGTTGGTCGTGCTGTTTTAGCATATTTCACTGGCACTTATGTTTGTATTTTGATAATGATATAAAACTGCTTGCCTATAAAAGGCTCTCGACTTTGGGCCGCTAGTGATCATTTCGTATTCGGCTTGTTTTTGTAGTTCGGCTGGATCAATCTGAGGGTTTTTCTTCCTGATTTCTTTCATAATGTCAATAAATTTTTTTCGATTATCTTCGAAAGCTTTTACAGCGGGATCAGTTATAGCATCCTGGAAAGATTTCCAGAAAAATGAATGAGGAATTTTGAAAAAGTTTCCTTTTTTTTTCAAAATCTAATACGAACTAAGACTGCATAGAAGGGATATGGGCGGGAGATCGAAACAAAATCTAAAACGACTCAATGTTAGTGATAAGAAGCATTAAGAAGCACGTGATTTCATTTTTTGCATGAAATCACCAACAAATATTTATTAATTTTGATGATAGATTTTATGAAATTAGCAAGATTGTAGAACTGGAAACTACGGAATCAGTAATTAGTTATAATTATATGTAATTAAATTCAAAAGCTGAAAATGAATCGAAATTTTTTTCTTTTTATTTAAAAAGCAAGAAGAGATCTCTCCAATATTACCAACTTTGAGGTAACCATTTTCTCCCAAAATTTCCATTTCTTCTCCTTCTGTTGCAATAAGTCCGTGAGATGTTCGCCGATAACGGTATGGTATAAAACGCCTCTGTAATTACGAACAAAATATATTAAAATTTCTAATTTGAAAGCTTTTACAGCGGGATCAGTTATAGCTAATTTTATTTATCATAATTTAGGCATTTGAGAAATGTTTAAAATTAATAACAGTATCAGATACAAAAAAAATGTAGAAGATAGAGCTTAGTTAAGTAATAATAATTACTGAAGCTCGAACTACGAAATTATCATTCATTATTTTCAAAAAAAAACCTGTATGATTTTGATGTCAGCTATGTAGGCAGTTAAAACCGTAACTGGAAAAAACAGAAATGTTAGAAAACCTTCCCATATTTCGATGATACCCGGTGAAAATACTGACAATATCAAGAACATCCAAATATAGGCAAACAAAGACCTAAATAAATTAATTAATAACAAAAATTTTTAGGACGAAAAAAGATGAAATTCTGATTACTGGGATGATATATTGCACATAACTGACTTCAGTCTTAACTATATTAGCATTACCTAGACAAATTCCTTTCCACTTACTTTTAAATCACTAACAAAAAAAGAACTTTCAGCTAGATTGTAAGGGAGAGTATTTAGAGGCACTAGTGACTTACCAAGCTGCTGTGACACAAAATACATCCAAATGCTTCTGTCTCCGAACTTCGCCGTTTGGTACAGCCACTACACATATGGCAATAATCATGAATAAGTTGAATGCTGCTGAGCCAACAATGGTGTTTGGTCCCAAATCACCCGCATTGAAACCTTTTCCTATTACCTACAGTGACCCTATTGATGTTCCACTAATTGAAGCAAATGTCAAAAATCAATTAATACCGGAATGAATCCCGGTGAATTTCTCTACGGCAAATAAATATTGATACAAAAAAAAGAAGAAAAACTTATGGAAAAAGGAAAATTAATATTAATTTATTTTTTACCTCGATAATAGACAAGAGAATTTCAGGCGCTGATGACCCTGAAAAAAAAGATGCAACATGTTGTGGTCAAAAGAATTCTGGATTTTTAAGATGTAGCTTTGTTATTATTTTAATAACTGCTATTTTAATCACCATTATTAACATTCTTATATGTGATTGAATATCAGTGAACGATGGAACTTTTCTCGCTATAACGGAACGGTGATAAAATTACGATTGTAGCAGTGAAGAAGATTTAGATTTTCTTTTTGTAAATTTACCAAGTGAAATATACTTATTTCAAATTATTCAAACTGTTTTACTTCTCTTGAAATTGCAACAAAGTGAAAGATGAGGAATTTGTGGTGTGAACAGATGAAATCACTTTATATTCTCAACTGTTTTACAAACAAATCCATCCCGATCGTAGACAAACAGCACTTCTTTTACTTCAGCAGTAATCTGAGTAAATAAAGACCTCTTTTTCCTCATTATATCCTCCATTTCCAACTTTCTTGTGGAAGACTTGATTTGATTTACTTAAGAGTGCTTAGTATGTTTCTGTCTCATTTTTCAGATTTAACAGTGAACAGATACTTTCAAGATTATTATCGCCAAGTGTGACAATGGAATGATTGTTGATTGGTGAAGAGCCTTTTTTATTCCAAAATGTGTTCATTTTGTCATACTTTTAGGGAAAATTATGAAAGTTTTGTGAAATATAACTAAAGTATTTTGAAAAACTTCAATTCGAAAAAAAAAAACAAAACTATTAACAAATTCGATTAAACTACTAACCAAGCGCCATTAGCGTAAGGTTGCTGACGGTATCATTCCATATTCTTACTTTAACTTTCAGCGATTCCAAGCCTGGTCTTTTAATATATAGTGTCCTCTCCATGCTAAAATCTCCCACTGTTAAAAACTTTTGGAGAAAATAAATTTTATTCAATTCCAATTTTGAGTCTGGAAAACATTGCCATTGCAACATAAAATATACTTCTGTCTTTTTTCTGATTTGAAATTAGATGCTGAAGAATAAAGAAAATGATTCAATTGATAGCTAATCTTCGTAACAATTTCTAAATAAAAGACTTTTACCTGGTAATAACTTCGATAGATGACATGAACCGATCGGCAAGGATAGATACACCTAGAAAGAAATATGCAATCACCAGAAAGAACACTACACCGCGAAATATGCGATCTCCAATACTTAGATGCAGAAATGGACGCCTGTAACAAAGTTTTTTCTTGTACTGATATTCTTAATATTTTTCATTTCACTATAAAGATATTATTCGTTTCATTTTCAGTTTGATTTAGAATTGATTACTTGCAGCGTTAATAAATCACAATATTTTTCTTTTCGGAAATTAAAGTTTCAAAATCTTAGAAAATTGAAGTTTTCATAAATTTTAAAATGAAAAATATTAGGAAAAGAAGAAATTTTTAAAATGAATATTTGGTGTCATTAGTTCCGGTTTTTAAGTTTTCGTAAATATTATCCAAGTTGAAAATTGCCAATACTCCTCCGACTATAGTCTTTTTTATGATTTAGTTTAAGCTTGGTCTTACTAGGAGTATTTCGTTGTAGTGCTCTTCTCAGTGCTTTAACCAAGTAAAGATTTCCAATAAAGGAATAAAATTCTTTTACATGGTTCCTACCAAATACAATGGAACATTGCTTTTAATTATCCAAAAGTTTAGTTGGTAGATCTGAGTAATCAAATTTTTAATTTTAACACAATTTAGTTTCTTATTATCTTCTCCGAACCAAAGGTCTTTAAGAGAACTCAATAAGTGTAACATAGTGGAACTTACCAAATAGGGATAATCATGCCATCAACACAGTTTTCGATGGATTCTTTTTCAGTGCAATTTGTATCTGCCTGTACGGAATTCATCAGTGATGAAAATATGGCAATAATCCATACCGGCCGCACAATACAATTAATATTAGAATTACTATAAAGTTGTCTTATACTAGCTAGAATCGCGCTGCAATTTTTCTTCTCTCCGGCAATTCTCGGCATTTTGATTAATGCTAGCACTTTTAAGAGATTTAATTGAAAAAAAAAACGTCTCCTAGAAATGGTCTCCACGCAATAGTACAGAATCTGCAAATGAAGAGTATCAGAATGTATGGAAAAGGCAGTCAGCAGGTTATCTGAGGCCATAAATTGCACGGTGTTTAGTATAAGATGGGGATTTAGAATCGGATGACAGGTCAGATAGATAATCAAATGAGCAAGGTGAATCAGTTGCTGAAAAAGTTTTAGGTCTTAAAACAATAGGAATTATTAGCATGAACTACATTGGAAATCAGTTGGAAAAGTTTCCTTTAATTAAATTTTAAATTTGATGTATATTCAACAAATTATTTGTTCAAAAGATATGTAGCACGCGACTTCTATTCATTAAAAATTCGATAACTGTTGTAGAGAAACGCATACAAACAATTATTGACATTGTAGGACATATTTGTTCATGGCCTGATGTACCTGTTGATTGTAAGGGTCTGAATTACGAATAAAAGTAAACTTTGAGAGTAGCATAGCATGTGAATGTTACATTGCCTTCCGAGAATGTGACGTGATAAAAGGTGATTTAGGTAAATCCTGACTCAGGTTAAAAGATTTGAAATGGCTAGACTGCAGGTAAACATTATCATTTTTTCAATGCATACCGGAAATCCCACTGGTTTTGGCGATAGGAACAGTCAATAGGAGCAGCTCACTGACGATAAAGGATTATAATCAGGAAATTTATTTCGTCTACTCCTGTTACCATCAATCATCCATACATTTTATTTCCACTGGAAAGTTTAATTCTTGCACAGCAAATAACTTCTAAAACACTTGTGCCTTCTGCAAATTTCACATACTAATGGACTTCTGATAGAAAGCGAAGTTTTTTGTGAGCTAGCGAACAAAAATGCCTTTATATCAAATTTTGCATGGAGTAAATTTTTGAGAGAAGGAAACTTTGATTGAAATAGCAGTGAAGATCGGATTCTAAAGTATTTAGGTCGTCTAGAAAGAAATTAAAAGTGGAATTGCGAAATTCAAGCACCGCCTGAAATTCTCACTGTTCTTTTCAATTTTTCATTCTGTTTTTTAATCCCAAGAAGCATCTCTCATCAGACCACACATTACACTCACTTATTTGTCACACATTCGGCTACCCTTTTCTTCCTCACCCTGTTTCTCCCATTCGATGAAGTGATGGAAGCAATGAACTGTAAATAAAAATGAAGCAGGTGGTGGTTGATTGGATTACTGAAGCAAGCCCCACAGTGTGCTACACTTACATCCGTGTCACGATCCTCACTTGTTCACTTTCGCTTCAGAAAATAATCCGAGCATTATCTAAAATACTGCTTATCATCTAACTTAACCATTCATTGGTCTTTAATGTTTCCATGATTCCATGATTCACTTTTTTATATTACTGACTTGGTCCACACAAACCTTTACATTTCCAAGGAAAGAAAACTTAGCTGTGAGTGACGATGGCCTTTTTTTATTGGAGCAAAATAAGAATAAAATGAACTTTCGAAAGGAAAATTTACTTGGAGATGAGAAAGCATAATTATTTAGACGGTTTTAATTAATTGACCTTAAAAAGCCAATAATTGTTGTGATGCTGAAAACATTTGTCATAAATGAGAAATTAGCAGAAACCATTACATACTGAATTTAACATAAGCAATAGTTTGCAGAAACATCTTTCATTTTCAGTGTAAATTAGAAAAATCCATGCAATATGATAATGATAAAAATGCAGTGATAAACCACAGAAATAAAAATGACTGTAATATTGTGCACTAGCAGTATTAATAGCAATTAATTACACGATATTAATGATGTTAATAAAAATTATCCTTCGTCTTCAGAAGAGAAGGAATAAGTTTGTCTTCTCACAACAGATAACAAGAGAAACCAGAAGATGAATAGAGCCAACGGTGCAAGTTTAATGAGATCAGTGGGTTATTTTAAATCTGAGGGACCAGATTTCATCGGCCAATAATTCAACTCTTGCCACGAGTGGTAGCTTGAAGCACTGTTTGATGAGAAATGATTGGTTTAGGTTCATCCACGTCATTTCTTTTGAAGTTTTTAATGTGAAGGAATTAATTCCTTGGATAAGGCACTCACAAGAAATCGTCGATAAAGAGAAAGTTTCGAAATATGCAGACTTTTAACAAGAACCGGTCTATTTATCATATTCTCTAGAAAAAAACTATTCACTGATAAAATCAGTTTAGCAATGTCGAAAGCTTGCTTATTGATAACTGCCTGAAATGCGGAATTTAGTGAATATTGAAGAATTAGTGCTAAGTGTGCTGAATCGAATTTTTAATGAGTTGAACATGTACAAAAGATCGGCTCAAAAAAAAGGAGAAGCTTTCTTTCTTCTTCTAATCACCTTTTCCTTCTTTCTCAATCTTCGGGATTTGAACATGGCTTTCAGTTATTTTATTATGTGAACTTAGACGGTTCAAAGTTTAATTGAGAAGAAGAGACTCAGTAAAATTCGTCACAATTATGAATCAACCGAGCAAATTAGAAAACTGAACTTAAATATTTTCAATTGCCAAATATCATTTAATGGAATTTATGATAGACGGAACAATCATTCTAAAAAAAATGGACATATTAGAATGCTGGGAACAGAAAGATGATTTACTATTACATTTTGCTACGGAGTCCGTTGTTCTAAGTCTCTTACTCCAATTGTATTTCTTGACTACCTCGTTATCTCGCAAAAGATATTAACTGCTTGAAGGTGATCATTATAGTTGTTAAGCAATTTATTTTAAAGCCATAGAAGTGAGCGACAGGAAGGACATATAATGAAGGTTGTTAGTGAAATAGCAATAAGATGACACAACATCTTCGATAAAACGATGCTTGTAATAATTAATAGTAATTACTAGCTTAATTGTTAATTGTTTATGATTGTTTATGACCGGTGGAAAACTAACGACAGTAACAATGAATAGATGAAACCTGAAACAGTTAGATGTAACAATTAACCAAGCTTTGTTAACTAGAAAAACAGTAATTGACACTGTGAATACTCCTTAAAGGGATAGTAATGAACTGCTTGGCTTCTGAACGCTCATTATAACAAAAATTACTTCTATTTCGCAATGTACGAATCCGCCTAATCAGCCTGAGAAAGTCTAAAAAATTATTGCTTCATTTATTCAACTATTTGTTTCTGCAATTGCTCGTTTGGTGTTCCCATTTGTTTTCTTACTACGCTTACTTCTCCAATCCCCATTTTTACAATAGTGCTTTCTAAATATACTGTTGCAATAAACTTCATTAATTAAACTCTACAAACTAGATGATGCTTTCATTTCTGGAGATCTAAGTACAAAGTAGTCAAAAATTACAATTTTATTTTTTAAATTCGACGTAACACGAAAATAAAAGTGAGGTATGTAAATGTGCCAGTAAATTGGAGGTAAGGACAATAATTGAAATGTAAATAGAATATTAGTGAATGGTGCTGTTAGATGAGGAATTGTTATATTTACTCTTTACTGCATTTTTTTTTTTTTTCAGTTTATGAAGATTTCTAGCAGCTATATAATTAGCGGACAGTTTGGAATATTATAATAATATTTATCATTGATATGGTAATCGGACTAACAGGAGAGGATAGAGGACGGCTACATAATTTAAAAAATTGAAAAATCAATCTGGGATAGAAAATCGGAACACAGTGGGAAATTTTTCATGTCATTTGCCTTTCTAATTATTGTATTTCCAAATATTTGGCTGTGCATTTCGTTAATAGATGCTATTATTATTTATTTCTTAATCGACTTCTTCCTCGAGATTTTCCCGAGATGAATAGAACTGCTACAATAGGAAAGTATTGTCTCTTCGACACATATATTTTCCTCTTTTTGCATCACAAATTATCCTGAATACATGCTTTGTTCAGGTAAGGAGAAATCTAAAGGTAGTAAATAACTATCTTTAAGCGTGCAGAAATATTCTAGTCTCAATGACATTTTATAGTTAGGAATAGCGCGATTGAATTTCTAGAATTCTATGCAGTCTCTACTATTTATTTCTAGTAATCTTAGTACACCTAAAATTAGAGAAACATTTAGATATTTTATTTGCAAAATGATTTATTGATGATGTTATTCATTTTATATAGATTAAAAAGAGAAAGGTGAGGAAATGGCAGCATTCTGAATCCACAAATAGAGTCATAGGAAAGTTAAATTCATTTGTGGCTCGAAATGGCAGCATTCTGGATCCACAGATCCAGAATGCTGCCATTTCCATTCTTTCTCTCTTCAATATGTCAAGTTTTAAAAATAAGTTCTAAAATTGACAGTATGCTACATTTCAATAAGCAAAATCCTTTGAGAAATTTGATCAGTTCAAAAGATAGCGCCAACTTCTGCAAGATATCTTTGATTTCCTTCATATCGCTGTCTGAATCTATTTACCATAAAAAAATTATCAAACATTCTAATTATGAAGTTTACTGATATCCGATAAAAAAGAAGGGGGTTGTCAGTAGTAGGTTGGAAGAAGTAATAAAAAGCAAATATAGCGGAAGGAAATAGCAATATGAGTTGTTCTGTAATCAAAATGAGGAAGAAAGAATTTCAGAATAGTTCAATCTAGATGTGTAGATGCAAATAAATAATGGCCAAGCCTGGCACATAAAAGAAAACGAGACGGGAATTTCTCAAGTTTTCATAAAGAAAGATTTCAGATTGGAAAATAATCAGTTTAGCATGAGAGAAAAAAATATCATTTATTAATTTCTGTACCAAAGGCAAGCATCAATTCCTAACAAAAACATTGAATTTGCAAAATATTGTTGTTTGAACAGAAAGGAAGCGATAGTTTAAGGAAGTCTGACGGAAGCTCTTTGAAGCATATTCAGTGATAGGCTGATAATGTGAACAGAAGTATAAAGTGATAAGTGTTGCTTCATGATGGAATATGATAAACAGAACATTGATTGAGTAACAGATACATCAATTCAGGATGGGTTATATATGCAAATCATAATACTTGAACAAATTGTTTTTCGTGCTCTGCGACTAACATTTCCAAACGTTATCAGTTATTCATTACAGAAAAAAATAACACAGTTTAATTATCAAATTATAATTATCATTCAATTATCTTTTTAAAGGTGTGCTGAAATAGTTATAGTGTACGACAGGAGTAATGATAATTTCTTGATGGTAAGTAGTCAAATGAGGAAGACAGTGCGAAAGAAGATCATCTTTTGTTAAAAATATTCAATTCCTGTCATTCGGTGTAGTTTTAATAGATTTCGACTACTTAATATCGAAATGGTGATTTGAAAAAAGCAAAAATTTTTATGGTACTTCTAAGCTAATTGTTAGTGTTACTTTCTCAAAGCCGTAAAGGTTTTCAAAGAAAAAAAAATGTCAAAAAGTCTGACCGAAGCCCTTTAAAGCATATTCAGTGATATTTCAGTTCGTTTATTCTTGAAGCAACACATTTAGCTAAGATTTGAATGCTTCCGGAAGATTTTAAGATGGGAGTCTTTTGGATGAATAAAAGAGGTTATTCGAGGTTATTCTTAACAATCTGTAAACATGATTATTATCAACATTTTACAACCTTGAAATGTTTATAAGGTTACAAAGAAGCTTAAACATTAAAATTTTAAAAATACATCATTAATATACTTGTCAATCATTATTTATTAGACAAATGCCTAGCATGAAATTATAGATAAATACATATAAAATACTTGCCAAATTAAACTTTATAGGCAAACTTCGTCTTGTTAGTCGACACTTCTAATTGAATACTGTCACAGTGATTAGTGAATAAATATTATGATTTAGTATTTCTACATCAGTCTAATCTGTGGGATTAAAAAAAATTTTCAGTGGGCACTTACATTCCAATTTTCTTTTACAAAATGTTTTTTTTTTGTCTCATACAATCGCATCTTTCATATATTGTTTTTACTCAACAACTCTTGCTGATAAATTCAATAGTCATTATTGGAATTCAGTTCTTGTTTGAATCAAAGATTTTTTTTTGCAGAGCTTTGAAATGATAGGAAAAAAAAGTTGATAGTAAATAATTTAATTCGGATAATTAATTAAGCTGCACTTTGATAACTTGATTAGCTAAATGAGGAACGGTGAATGTCGAAAATACTGAAATCTGTTGTAATTAGTATAACTTTTTATTTTTTGAGTGTAATTAGAATTCAATATAGTTAACTTTCGACGTGCATTTAATATTTTATTCGAGTCGTCTTCTCAATAGCTATTTAAATTTTGTGGAATCTATGTTTGAAAAGCACAATTATAAAAAACAAACACATATGCATGAAAAACATATAGTTGGTATGGCAGATATTACTGTTCTGTAAATAATCAACTGGAAATTTGCTTGAAAAGTTCTAAAATTTTCAGAAAATCCCTATCACAGTGCTTCCGTTTTGAAAAAAAAAAAAAAAAATCGATTTTTAAAATGAGAAAATGTTTATAGCTTCGAGTTTGTGAGAATCAAGCAATATGTAACTAGAGCTGGAACGACTGAATGTTAAATAAAGGAAATTAAAATTATGCAGGAAACATTCCATTTTTTATAGGAAAAAAGAAAATGAATGATTTGGAGAAAGAAGGAAGTAAAGCAACTTGTGTTGCCTTTATTGAACTTTGAGACAACTTTTTTAATGATAAAATGCTATTGTGATGGAAGTAAAGCAGTCAGCATAGATCGCCACTTGCTTTGTTGATGGAACACAGCTTGTCATTCGGTCTTAAATATTCAAAAATACAATAAATGACGATATTATTGCTCTTAAAGGAAGTATTAAATTCTTGATTTGAATAAGTTTTTCATACAAGCAGCTGAAGCGTTCCATTTTGAGAAGAAGCAAAGTAACATACTGTTTCATAGTCGTAGTTCTTAAGTGACCACAATTAAGCAGCGTTCTGATTAAGCTGGAAATGGAGATTTGCTGATTTGCACAGTCATTCAAATTTTTTTTTGAAGTGAGAATTTATTCTCTTTATTTTATTTCCAATAAAGGACATAAATATTTACAGCTCCACTGAATAAGTAGAAAAAAGTTTCACAGTATACTTTAACACATCGGCAGAATATTTCTAAATGATCGAAGCATCGTTAGCTAAGTAAATAAAAGTTCTTTTTTTGTTAATGCTTAACGACTAATTAGAGGAACTTCGATTCTACGTTTTGGAAATGCGCTTATATCGTCTGAAGATTTGCTCTATGAGCCTGAAGGAAAATAATGTGATTCTGACGATGAAAATGAAATGATGCGAGTGCATTTTCAGGATGACATTCATACACCGTAGTCCGCTCAAGTTGTTTTATCCTTCTGTCCTTCCAAAGAAGGACTTAGTTACTATAAAAGAGCAGTTTTCTAATTGGTAGATAGCATATTCTTATTTTAATCAGAGAGATTTACATGGAATGCTGGAAAAACGGATTGGATTACAAACATAGAGAGCTTAGGATGAGGATTCCCTAAAATTCGTGCTGAAATGGGTGATGAAGGAAATGTGGATAGAACCGGATAGAAGGCCTGATGCTTATTCTTGCGCTAGGTCCGATAAAGCTGTCTGCTTGGCATTTTTCATTTGAAAAAATTATTTCTAAATATACTATAAGAGAATCAAATGAAAAATATGAACAACAAAGTTTCACAATTCTTCAAATAAATTTAAGAAATGTGCTTAAAAAGCCAACGTCAACAACATCATATCGTTTGTGCCAGCTTCTTTTATTCGTTTTTAAGAGTAATTTCGACAACTATGAAAGGCTTCACGACAAAAGGTAATTTTTTTTTTTGTTTTTTTTTGTAACATATTTTCTGCATATTTTATTACCCAAGGATGGAAATTCCTGCTGTTGTTTTAATTCTTTCAGTCTCCTTCTTTTTTCCTGAAATTCTATACTGTCAGAAATTCTATACACAGCACAGAATGAAGGGTAGACTGGACTATTTGAATGACAATATAATAACGGAACTGCGATAAGAAATTATGATAAACATAGAAAAGAAAAGAACTGAGCTCGAATGACTGTGTTTGGAGAGCTAATAATCCATTAAAGCTATTTTTACAAGACAAGCTAGTTTCAAAATTGTAGCAGAAAGCACAAAACGAAATTTATTATGTAGGCTAAAGAGTTTAAGAAATTAAAATTAGACTTCGGGAACATGTCAGATTTTATACTTAAATACCCTGAAATATACTACGGTTAAAAATATTCCAAAGAAATGAAGTGCAATACAAAAAAGCAGTGGAAGTTAAGAATTGGAAGAGGAAGCTAGAAGATTATTATTTCAAAATAACGAATATGAAATCGAAAAATGGATTGTCGCCTTTTTAAGAGGAGAACTGTGATATTAGCACGGAAAATTTTCTTTCGGAATTATCCTAAATTAATTAAAAAGATTACCAGTGTATCAACCCATACAAGCGTATCTATCGTAGACCGTCTCTTCTAAGTTGTGCGGCAGACATTCATATATTTATAATACACATGGTAGGTGTCAACGCTGACCAACGGTCAGATGCAATTGTGATATTATGGGTAGAAGGGAACACCCACAATCAACGATGGTCTGTCTTTCAGTTTGCTAATCTCGAGACTGAAACGGTTCATCAGCTCTGATACTCTCCTTTTAGCTATTAATCATCATCTTAGCAGATTTAATTACATTAATTTTATCTCAGTATGCTAATTCGTTCCCCTCGACTAATCATAAAATTTGATGTGAAAATGAAGAAACCAGCAAGGCGTGCTGAAGTTGGTTTCACTTCAGTCTTACATGCAACAGCCGCTTTTGTCAGACAAGTGCAAATATACGATTAATGGTGGCCTAGGCTCTTTGGTTGATTCGATCTATGCAGTCGCCAACTCTCCTAGGACCTAAGCTTAAATGGTTGACACAATTTTCATATTATATCTGGTTAATTCACCACTCCTCATATCAGTGAATTAACTATGAATAATATCCCATACTGAGTTCATAAAATCATCATTTATCATGGATAAATTAAATGCAATGGAATTATCGATAAAACAATTACTGCACTGTTTACATCAGGGAACTTACTGTTTAGAAATCTTTAAAAATTCCTTGATGACGCTCTCTCCTTTGAAATGTCTTTTAATCACTAACGCTTAACTGTCAGTTTTTCAGAGTAAAGTGTATTGCATACACCAAACTTACCTGACTTGTTGAATGAACTGCACTTCAGTGATATCACTAGTGTAAGTTGGGAGAATCGGATTAAACTGTTATCAGCTAAACGGAAAGAAGTTCAGGCACACAAGAGCAATGAAAGTGACGGGAAAGAAAAGGTGTAGAAGGTTCCACTGGTAATGCCAGTTTGTAGCAAGGATCGCAGATTTCAGAAGCATGAGGTGACAAAAGTGAGCTCCAGCAGAATGAAAGCAGCGCGTTACGATGAAAGGACCAATTTATATTTGATGTCGAATTTAGTTGCGGCAACAGAGAAGATTAGTAAACTTGGATGGACTGCCAAATAGTCCAGCAGCATCGGATGATTGGCACTGCTCAGATGCTCTTATTTGAGGCATGCCAATTTATTTTGAAGTTCATTGCCAGAACTTTGGCAGTGGAGGAATTTAGGCATTTCCTTCCAGGTTGTCTTTCCTTTCTCTTCCTGAGAAACATCACTTTGACAACTTAAGTTCCAGAAAGATGTGTGCACCTTGGGTTTGAATCACTTATCAAGTTCATACCTCTGATGTTAATCTTGTGTTAGGAAAGTGCTGAAAATGCTGATGGAATAATTTTAGTTTATTTCGCATTTTACAACAAACGACAAGAAGTTCTGCGACAGTAGCGCCTCTCTTTTTTTTAAGTAAAAGAAGAGTGCCAAATAGAAAGGAAATGTCAGAATATCAGACAGTACCATCGGCAACGAAAATCCAATCAGCTGGCAACGCTGGGCGAAAACAGTAAAGTGACCGCTTTGCCGGTCGAGTTGAATAAGGGGGAGAAAGCATATGGTGACAAGACAAGCGCAGACATGTAATTTGGAGAATAAAAAGAGGGCGACATGGCAAATGGGCTTACAACGGCAGCGGTGAGAGCGGATGGTGAAAGGAGGAAAGGATTCAGGGCGAATGGGCTTAAAATAAGTGGCGAAAGTACTGATGGTGACGCAACGCCCGGTGACAATAAGTTCGGTGACAAGACAGAAGGTGTTAAAGCGCCTGGACTAAGAACTGCAGGACTGAGGGATACTGGTGATAGAACAAGGGAGGAAAATGCTACTGGTGACAAGACAGCTGGACTCATGAGAAATGGTGAAAGAATTGTGGCCAAAAATGTGGCCGGACTTAGCACTGCAACGCCAAAAATTGATGGAGAAAAAAGGTTCAGTGCAACCGCCGAAG